>JAVJIF010027247.1:0-62909 GCA_038442645.1 Agave tequilana | reverse complement strand
ATCCTAAGCCAAATTTTCACGGTCACAAGGTGCATATGATTTAGAGTAAAATAATATACTAGATGAGAAATGTAATTTTAATCCTTACCTTGATTGAAAACAAGTTTTTGAATAAAGACTAAGTTTAGGAATGACTAAGTTTTGATAATCATATGACTTATAGATTAGTTGAATTTTACATTAATACTTCAAATATTTTTCCTTTCAAAATGAGTTTTCAAAAAATACTAACAATTCATTTCTTTTTCTTCATGAATTTTATGGGTGCAATCCACTGAAAACCCTCACGAGACAAAACTCGTCCTCTAGGGGTAACCTAGAGGTTTAACGGCTTGTTGCACGTGCTAAGTGCAACCGTGATTTCTACAAAAGTGAGGTAGGTTTGGTCAGTTTAGTTTTTCTTTTTTCTTTGTTTGGCTTGAGGACGAGCAAATGATAAGTGTGGGGGTGTGTTTGGACACATATATTGCATAAATATTATTACATTCCTACATATATTCTGTAATGAATATTGTAAATAACTTTATTTTAATGTCCTAATTCATGCAGGATATGATAGGGAGAAAATAATCATGAAATTTATCCAATTAAATTCAAAAGTTCAAAAGAAAGGGGATCGATTCAAATCCAAAGGTTCTAGAAGCTATCTTATCTGAAAACTAGATATATCAGATAAGATAATATTATCTAATTTCAAGAGAAAAATAGATTATTTGAAGACCTTATCTTTTTTGTTAAAATAAGTGAATATCTTATCAATTTTAGAAGACAAATTGAAATTCAAGAGTATAAATGCATAGAGAGAAGATCAATGGATGAGATGAAGCATTTAGATTTGGATTCAGGCTGGATACAGTTTAGCATTTTAATCATAACTTTCATTACTAAAACTCAAATATAATAATTTAAGATGATATAAAAAAGACTTAAAGGGCTAAAATTCTTCTATTGATCATTCATTCCAATTCTATCAGTTGATAAGTGATATTCAGCAATCAATACGCCAACAGCCTACAGATCAGAATTGAATTTCTGGATAAATCAAATCAAGTTTGGAGATAAGGGGAGAATTCAAATTCAGAAAGATCCAGATCTTTTTATCTTCATATGCTTTCTATCCCTCTAGTTTTCTCCTATAAATACCCTCATACCTCTAAGATAAAAAGGGCACCACTTCAGAGAGAGATTTAGTTTAGGTTTTTTTTCTTCTTCAATGTAATTTTTTATTTTCTTTATTTTATTATATTTTTAGGCTAGAGAGAGTTACATGATCAAAAGACAGGAAGAGTTTTTATAGAGTGACACTATTGTAATCATTTTTTCAAGAAGCTTATATTAAAGGTGACAATCAATGGAGGCTTCTCACTTTTCTTCATTGTGCTCGATCTCGTCGAAACCTTATTTTTCTTTATTCTTTTCTATTACTTCGCTTTACTTCATGTTGAGGTAAGTCTTAGTATGATTCAAACAATAGAGGTAAATATTCTTTTTTTTTTATTTCTGATTTTTGCATCAACACTTTTCTTTATCTCTTTTTGTTTCTTTTTCTTTTATATTAAAACAATAACACTACCACCATCTTTTCTTCTACCATCTTCTTCTTAACTTAACTTAACATTTTGATTTTCTTTTATAAACTGAGAAAATAAGTATTAACTAGTTTTGATAAATTAAAAGAAGAAACTTACATAACGCTTCCATCGCTGTCCCTCCCTGTGGATCACGACTCGTTAGCCCTAGGCCACACGGTAGAATTGAGGACTTAGAACTGTTTTAAATTTATGTATTTTTTGTGCAGGTTTGGCTCGGTCAGTTTTCCTCTTTCTTTAAAATTAATTTCAAAACCCTTTTTTGTTGGCTCAGAGGCCTTCCACTCTAGTTTTGATGATGATTAATTCATGTAGTTATTGTTTACTAATAATCTTGTGATATTTAGTTTCAGATATTTAACCAAGATATTCGTAGGTGATTAGCTTCAACAAGGTGTTTTGGAGCTTTCACATGATGATTCAAGAGCCCGAGCGTCAAAGTTCATATCTAGCACTCGTTGGAGTCAAACTCGGTGGATCACGTTTGGATTGAATCGACTTGGAGACGACGCTTGTAACGCCCCGATCCCGCAGGTACGGGGACGTTATAGCGACGTACATACGCAGAGCGAAAAACCCTCACGTACGTACGCTAAGCCTCAGTACAATAAATAACCGCCGTATATACATGAGTTCCAGTATGAAATAATACAAGAATACCTGCAGAAAGAGGTGAGTGATCATAACAGATAGGAAAACTGGGAGGAATATGATAACAGAAATAAACACAATGATACCTATGAATGATCTCGATGAGGATTCTCCTATGTGACTCCAAGGTACTCTCTGATACTACGGTAACTCGGATCTCCAACCTGGGCACGCAAATCCAGCGTCGTCAGAAAGCGACCTAGTGAGTGGTAAAATGAAGGAGGCAGTAATATATACAATAGTAATACAAGCAGGATATAATAATATATATATATATAATATCATGTGGTACTGGTGATACTATATAATAAGCATATCAGACGTAGTAGAAATATATAAACATATAAGTACTGGAAATATACAGACTTGTCATCGTTTAATATCATCACTACCTAACCGGTTATCATCAGGTCATGTCTCTAATTGTATCCAGTTTATATAATATATAATGTTATCTAGTGGTGACGAGTGTACATGGTGTGGTGCATAAACAGTAATGAGGTATGCAAGGTATACAGAAAATAGAATATATGCACATATGTATGAATAGTATGCTACTACAGAAAGTGTAACATGTATCGGGTACAGGAACAAATAGACATGTAACATGATATCGGATAAATGAGCAGGTACAATAAGAAGTACAACTATACAACAAGAAACATGTATCAGGCAAGGAACAGTAACAAATAGTAAGCATGTATCAGGCAAGTCATGTTATTAATACAATAGTAACAATCAGTACCACCTGATATTTTAATCAATCTCTTCCAGTTCCCATACCACTGGCAGTTTATACTGGAGCCCGCACTCCAGTCGAATCCATCCGGACATGGCCTACGGGTACCATTATCAAACGAGAGAGTGATCAAATAACAAGTGTTCCCGACGTCACTATTGTGTATACTGTTTTATTATATTAATTGGAAACCCATGGTCGAGGAGTTCTTATCGGGTAAGTGTATCCTGTGCATACCCGGGATCACGGCCTTTATCAAACCCCTGGCTGCTAAGACCAGGGCCCTCCGCTAAGAGGGGAACAATAATCAAGTAACGAGAGCTCATGGAGCAATTGGTAGGTAGCACTACCGTCCCCTGCAGTGGGATAACAATATGGATCCAGTACATCACCCGATAAGATCTAATCAACCGTCGAGTCTCCCCTATACCCAAGTTAGCTTTATGATCCGATATGTCAAGTATACAATGTAACAAGAACAACTGTAGTACATGATACGGGTAACATGATAACTAGACCTGAGCTCTGTTGATAGCATAGAACAATATAACGGGAAACGGGAACAATATAATGGGAACAATGTAACAGGAAACGGGAACAATAGATGTGGGATTCCCACATATGCATATCAACAGCTCTCATGTCCAGTAACGGGAATATCCATATCAGTAACATGAAACAATCATATAACATGAACACGGAACATGGCACAATCATACATGTAATAACATGAATACGGTAACATGGCACAATCATACATGTAATAGGAACGGGAATCCATATGACAAGAGTAAAGAACTATACATGCATGTGTAGCAGAGATATAGAAACATGACATGCATGTGTAACAGTAATCATGGTAATGATGATAACTATAATATGACATGTGGTAAACCGTGCATTGGTATGCGGTAGTCAGTGCATTGGTCTGTAGTAATAATCCGTGTAAGACCTTGGTATATCACTAACATGTCCTAACAGTGTTCCGTGTATAATGTCCGAGTATGTCCAGTGAATAATTACTAGGTACCGTCTTTTATTCATAATCAAGATATACTAATCAATGTTACTAAACAATGTAAATATAATTTATAAAAGAAAAACACTCACAAACTGGCCATAGGATGGGAGCTTTCTTTCCCACGATCGTAACGGATCCAGAATCGCCCGAATTGGAGTCCGGATGCTCCCGATATTGCCCGAATACTAAAAATAATACAAATGGGTTAATTATGTAATAACTGAAAATATCCAGGGGTTATTTGTAATTTTGCAGGGGCCTGAAAGTAATTTAGAAATTCACAGGGGCTAAAATATAATTTTACCTTTAACGGGTTGGGTTTGGGTGTAAACGGGTCGGGTCTGGACCAAACCCAAACCCAAAACCCGTTTGGGTTTCTTCCACCCAAGAAGCAACCAGCAGCAGCAGCCGCATGGCTGCTGCTGCCGCCCATGGGCGCCCGCCGCCCGGCCGGCGCGGCAGTCCCGCCGGCGCGGCTGTCCCGCCGGCGCCTTCCCGGCGCCGCTCCGGCGCCGGATTCCCACGCGAGAGAAAGAGAGAGAGAAGTGGGTGGGGCTGATGCCCCCCACCAGCACCGCCGGCCTGGCCGGCCTCCGGCGCCGCCGGTCTCCGACGCCGCCGGCCTCCGACGCCGCCGGCCTCCGGCGTGCCGCCGGCCTCCCCTGCTGGCGGTCTGCAGAGAGAGAGAGAGAGGGAGAAATATGGAGAGAGGGAGAGAGAAATGAAGAGAGAGAGAGGGGGTTGGGAGAGAGAGTTTGGGAGAGTGAGAGAGAGAATAGAGGAGAGAGAGAGGAGAGAATTTTATAAAGGGGGGAGAGTCAGTGGAAAGAGGCGGTGGGGGAATTCGCTGGAAGAAGGAAGAAGGAAAGAAAAGAAAAGAAGATTAAAAATTAATATTTTATTATTATTAAAGTGGCCCGATATTCGACCAGCTCCGAACGGTGCCCAAAAATTACAGAAAATAGAGAATATTATCCTGAGACGTAAGATGAAGATGATTTGCAGAAACTCGATCCAGTTTGCAAATTAAAAATCCCGGAGTGTCTCCCGATACGGGCGACACCGGTTTGGCCGGATTTTCGATAAATTCAGAAAACTCCCTAAAAATACCCTAACGTAGAGAATACGATTCTAAGGTACAAGGTGAAAGCAGATCCTTAAAATATGATTTTATTTGTGAAATAAAAATCGGAAGGTCGGTTATCGGTATCGATCGACACCGACTACGGAGATTTTCCAAAATAATCCAGAAAAATTTCAGAAAATTCTGAAAAATCTAAAATATTAGCAAATAATTTTTAAAACTGAAATTAGCTCAATCGGACTATTACGGAGGTCAAATCAATTTTGTACGTCATATCGCGTACCGATACGGTGATCGTACACCGGGAAGCAGGGGGTTACAACGCTCTACAAGAAGACCTCAGTTTGTTTTAGAATAGTTAGTTTAGATCTATTGTTAAATATTAGATAGTGTGGTATGCTCAAGTTCACAACACACACACTTGTTTTAAGTTTCATGTTTATTGGTTTTGGTTTTCGGTTTAACCGATCTTGGTTTTCATGGATAGAATTGAATCAAAATAAATTTACATGGTTTAAGTATATTAGATTTGATCTATATACATGTATACTTCATATTCTTAGAAAAGCTTATTTTGATAACCTATTCATGTATTTGGGTTTTGTATTTAAACAAAACCTATTTTCGGATTTAATGTCAAAAAATTGATATATATCTCGTTCATGTATATTGGATTCTATCCATATACTATATGCTTCAAAGTTGTTTAAATATCATGTTTTTGTACTTACATGAGTTTTGGAAAATCGAATTTTCATTTCAAAAATTCAAGTTTTGGAAAATACGGATTTTGGTTTTCGACAAAATTTGTAAGACACAAAATGGTTCAAATGTTTGTAACATGGTTTGATTTTTACTCAAACATGTTTGTATTTCAAAGATATAACATGAACTTATTTTTGTAAATTTTTAGAGATTTTATGGGATTTAATTAGGTAATAAAACCCAAGTTTTAATTCTGAAAAATTGCCTGCAAGGCTCTGACGGTCGACCGACCGGTCGACCGGACCAGGAGCCGGTCGACTGGAACGATCGACCGATGTGCACAAGACGTGCACATAGGCCAAGTGTTTTGGCCGGTCGACCGAGCGGTCGACCGACTGAAGTCACCCCCACTCTCGGGTGGGGGCGGTCGACCGGACGGTCGACCGTAAGCCTTGGCTCGATCGACCGGGCGATCGACCGGCCAGAGAGCAATTGCTCTCTGATTCTAGCACGGTCGACCAGGCGGTCGACTGGAGGGCTCAATGGTTGATTTTTTGACCGTTGGCCGGTCGATTGGCCGGTCGACCGAAGGCCAATCTGGGCCTTTTCTGCTGCCAACGGGCAGATTCCAAATGGGGTATAAATATCCCCCCATTTGAGTTGTTTCTAAACAAATTTTTGAAGAGCAAAAATTTCATCTTCTCTAGTGTTTTATACAAGTTTTCAAAGAGTTTTTAGAGCCAAAAAGGATTCATCTTTATTTGTTTTAAAGGGTTGGAAAAATCAAAGAAAAATTGGATATTTGGGATATTGGTTTTGATCTTCATTTCAATCTTATTCTAGTTATTTTCCTAAGTATTTTTCTTTGTGTTTTTATTTCCAAACTCTTTATTTTCTACACTTGAGCTTATCATTCTATCCTATCTTTTAGGTTTTTTGTTTTTGTGGGAAAAGAAGTTGTTTGTGGTCTTTTGATCACCAAGTTGTAAACCTTCCTTATTTGTGATATCCCTCTTATGTAGAGGTTGATTATTGGAGTGGTGGCTTTGTGCCCTATCCCTCTAGTGAGAGGTTGATTGGTTATTTGGCTTTGTGTCTATCCCTCGTTTGTGAGGTTGATTTGTGTTGGCTTTGTGCCTAGCCTCTAAGTGTAGAGGTTGTGTTGTATTTGAGAGAAGAGTTGTGTACTCCCAGTTATTGTATTGTCCCAAATCCTCAGTGGAGGTTCCCTGTGTGGGAAGTCTTGTGTGGATAATTTAGAGGAAATCCTTCTGTGTGAAGGCAGGGACGTAGAGCTGTGTTCTCGAACCTCGAAACATATCTTGGTGTTTGCGTTTGATCCACTTTTTCTAACTCTCTCTTATATTGTACCTTGCATTGATTCATATTGACATATCACACTTATATGCTTGGTTGTATTTGTGTGCCTCACTTGTGTTTAACCACGAGAGCTTCATATAGCACCTCAACTCTTATTCAGAGGAATCAAGAGGAGTTAGTCCAGAGCCCTTCACCGGGAATTCGG
Source organism: Agave tequilana (assembly GCA_038442645.1). Lineage (NCBI taxonomy): Eukaryota > Viridiplantae > Streptophyta > Magnoliopsida > Asparagales > Asparagaceae > Agave > Agave tequilana. The sequence continues at coordinate 55,595 of JAVJIF010027247.1, read as the reverse complement.
CTACACTCGTTGGTTACACTAAGTGTGTTGCAATTTGTTTTTAATTTTCGCATTATTATTCATAGATTAGCCGTACACCTATTCACCCCCCTCTAGGTGTACTTTCAATTGGTATCAGAGCCTACGCTCCTGATATTAGGTTTAACTACCTAGGAGTGTGATCTTGGTTTGCTAATCTATATTTGCATTTGCATTTGCACACATATAGTTTGCACTCATGGATAGCCCTCCCATTTTTGATATCTCTAGACTTGATATATGGAAGGTTTTAATGAGTTGTCATTTAAAAGGCCTAGGTTATAAAGTTTACCTTGCCATTACCAAGGAATCCTACCTTAGTGATAGCAAGCATATAGAGGCCAATGCACTAGCCCTAAAGGCACTTAGAGTATCTCTTGATAAAAATATTTACATGTTTTTTCTCATTATGATTCCGCTTTTGCAGTGTGGAACATTTTGACATCTCCCGAGCTACCAACGATTATTAATAAGAAGAGGAAATCTAGTCGAGACAAGTTCGACGAACATTGCTTCATGGTCCAAGGGAATGACTCCCTTGAGGTACACTCGGATACTCAACTAGATGTTAGTACTAGTTCTTATTGCAATGAGTGTATGGATGCACAAGCCTTAAATGATGAACTTCCTAAAAATTGTGAAAATTTGATTTCAAAATATAAACTTTTAAAAAAGGATAGTTTTGGATTAAAAGAAGAAAAGAAAATTTATCTTCTAGACTTGAGATTGCTTGGCAAGAAAGGGATGAGATTTAAAGTGAACGTGACTCTCTTAAATCCCAACTTTATCTTGCTCTAAATGAAACAAGATTTTAAAAAATAAAAATGATTGTGAAAATGTTTTGAAGAAAAATGAGTCTTTAACTTCAAAACTTGATTTTGTTTTAAAAGAGAATGAATCCTTGAAAAATAAATTGCTTCTATTTCAAAGAATTTGGATTTGATTTTCAAGAAAAATATTTCTTTGAAAAATGATTTAAACTCTCATGTTTGCCATGCTAGTGTAGCTTCACATTCTAACTCACCTATTGCATGCACTTCTTCTTCCATGATTGAAAATGATATTTGTATGCTTAAAAAGAGTGTGGATTGTTTGGGCTCTACTTTGAGCCAATGTGCTTTGAATCATACACGTTTGGAATCTATGTTTCAAAAGAAACAAATTCCATCTATGCATGTACACAAATCACGACATACACATGCTCCTCACGCTCACACCCATAACACGATGTATGCTCATGTGTACACTTGTACACATTGTGGACGCAAGGGCCACCTTGCTAAATTTTATTTTGATAAGATACATGATGTAAATTTAGCAACTAAATTTGTTTGGGTTAGGAAAGGAGCTAGCCCTCATGGACCCAAAAGAGTGTGGGTACCAAAGACCACTCCTATTTTTGATGTAGGTGTGGGTTCTCACATGACGTGAGAGTGATGGTGCCTTGAGGTGGATGCGTTCTGAGCTTAAAGAGGACTATTTGGATGCATCACTTTCAAGGGGGGTTTGGTGGAAGGACCATCATGGTTTGGAGACATAGAGATGTACCCTCATCGTTTTGTTAACGATCGCTTATTCCTCATTTATGTTTACATGCTTTTCATATTGTTGATTTTTAGCATGTCATGTTTTAAATGTTCATTATGCCATATGTCATGTTTATTCATCCTATGACATACATGATTAGTATTTGAGACACCCATGTTTAATATGGACTTATACCTTTGTGTTCTCACAGTTGTTTTAACTATTGTGTATATCATAGATCTAATGCATGTGCATTTACATAATGATCATATGAGTTTTGTTTTGATTTCTATGCTTCATGTTTTGATTACATGTCTAGATGTTAGTTTTCATTAAAACTTAGGTATATACTTGTACAACTAGTGAGCCACAAATAGATTATTATGTGTTTGTGCTTAAACGCTCATTTGTACTCATTAGATGTACTAGTATAGTCTAGTTTTGATGATTCATACATTTTGACTTGTATTCCATATTTTTGACATATTTTCATGTTTATGTTTAACTTCATGTATATGTCTATTTTGTCTAAACTAATAGTTATACATATACATCCATGAGCCACTTGCCTTTATGCATATACTTTTGTGAACTCGTTTATATTAGGATATGTATGTATACTCTACTTTGTACAAGACATACATATACCTTGAAGGATTCTAGTTTTGATAATTTTCATGTTACTAAGGAATTTCATATTGAGCTTGATTGTCTATTTTTATGACTTGTCTTTCACAAAACTTGTACACTCATATTACCTGATGTTTTCTCATGATTTTGTTTTCATCAGTATTATATGTATATAGATTTTGAGTGACATTAGTTTAGTGATTTTCATATTTTATGGAATATATTCTTGTTTTATTCGTTACTTGAAGGATTTCGTACTAGTTTTTAAATTTATCATATAACTAGTTCGTATTCTTCATTTTGGAAGAGTTTTCAATTATGCTAAACTATTTTCAAACTTATTTTTGAAAACCCTTTTCTTCCAAGGGCGGCTGGTTGGGCGACCATGCCTTGTATGCTCTTAATTGAAAATCTATTTAAACATGTGCATGAATGGGTGGTAGGGAATATGAGTTATACACTTGATTCTTATTATACTTTCAATTGGTATCATTGGATCTTTTCAATTGGTATCACTATTGACATTTTTTGTATACTCATATATGTTTTTATAATGTATGCTTACACTTCAAATAGTATCAATTTCGATTGGTATTCATTTTTTCATACATATGTATTTTATTTATGCTTGCTATATCTCTATATCTTTGAGCACAAATTTTGGTTATGCTAAGTTTTGATTTCTTAAATGACTATTATATTTCAATTGATTATATTTCAATTGGTATCTTATACAAGCTTATGCATCATTTTGTTTGGTATTTCATAAAGGGGGAGAAGTTCATATTTCATCTTTTAATTGGTTTTGTTTACCTTTGGCATTTTACTCCCACACTTTATGTTGAAAAATGATTGAAAAATGATATTGATTTTTTCGGTATCATATGCCCTAATGAAAAATTACTTTCAATTGGTACTAATTTTTACAATTGGTATCAAGATTACCTATATGTTTACATCTTTCAATTGATATCAAAATTTTTGGTTGATTTCTTCAAAATGTTTTATTTACTTTCAATTGGTATAATATAGACATGTTTATTTAACCTTATATTAAAAACATTTGTTTTATGTACTTTCAATCGGTATGTTTTTTTTTTCAATTGATATCATGATGCACTAAATTGATATATTTTTTCAATTGGTATCAAAATGTTTTGATTTGATTTCACCCCTTGTTGATATTTTTTTTGTTTCAGACAAAAAGAGGGAGAACATTATTTTATTGTTTACTTTAAACCCTTTATTGATGATTGACAAAAAGGGGAGAAATATTTGAGTTTATATGCATGTTTATTGTTTATTTGTAAGTTTATATCAAAGTTTGTTTCATGTTGGTATCAAGAGAGTTTGTTTAATGTTTTGATGTTTTGTTGATATTAGTATCAAGAGCATGGATATTAGTATCAAGAACATATTTTGTTGTTTTGTTTTATTGGTATCAAGAACTTTTGTTAAAATTTTTATTGTTGGTATCAAGAGCTTTTATTGATTATCTTTCAATTGTATCAAGAGCTTTTATTGATTGGTATCAGGAGCTTTTATTGCTTTTATTGATAAAGCTTTCAATTGAAATTTTTATTGGTATCAAGAATAATTATTTAAAGAACATGTTTATTTTAAGTTTATATTTTCAATTGGTATCTAAGAACATGTTTATTTTAAACAAAGGAAAAGTAATTTATTTTAAAAATTTGGTATCAAGAGCATGTTTATTTCATTATGCATGTTTAAGCATATTCATGTTTAATATTCATTGCATATCTTATTGTTTTTGCTATGCATGAGTTAAGGGGGAGCTTCTTTAAAGCTTAACTTTAATCCATACATATATAACTCCATGAGTTTTGTCATCATCAAAAAGGGGGAGATTGTTGGCCCAGAGGCCTTCCACTCTAGTTTTGATGATGATTAACTCATGTAGTTATTATTTACTAATAATCTTGTGATATTTAGTTTCAGATATTTAACCAAGATATTAGTAGGTGATTAGCTTCAACAAGGTGTTTTGGAGCTTTCATATGGTGATTCAAGAGCCCGAGCGTCAAAGTTCATATCTAGCACTCGTTGGAGTCAAGCTCGGTGGATCACGTTTGGATCGAGTCGACTTGGAGACGGCGTTCTACAAGAAGATCTCGATTTGTTTTAGAATAGTTAGTTTAGATCCATTGTTAAAGATTAGATAGTGTGGTATGCTCAAGTTCACAACACACACACACACTTGTTTTAAGTTTTATTTTATTGGTTTTTGGTTTTCGCTTTAACCGATCTTGGTTTTCATGAATAGAATTGAATCAAAACAAGTTTACATGGTTTAATGTATATTAGATTTGATCTATATACATGTATGCTTCATATTCTTAGAAAAGCTTATTTTGATAACCTATTCATGTATTTGGGTTTTGTATTTTAACAAAACCTATTTTTGGATTTAATGTCAAAAACATTGATATATATCTCTTTCATGTATATTGGATTCTATCCATAAACTATATGCTTCAAAGTTGTTTAAATATCATGTTTTTGTACTTACATGAGTTTTGGAAAAATCGAATTTTCATTTAAAAAATTCAAGTTTTGGAAATACGGATTTTGGTTTTCGACAAAATTTTTAAGACACAAAAATGGTTCAAAATGTTTGTAACATGGTTTGATTTTTACTCAAACATGTTTGTATTTCAAAGATATAACATGAACTTATTTTTGTGAATTTTTAGAGATTTTATGGGATTTAATTAGGTAATAAAAACCCAAGTTTTAATCCTGAAAAATTGCCTGTCAGGCTCTGGCGGTCGACCGGACCAGTGCCGGTCGACCGGAACGGTCGACCGATGTGCACAAGACGTGCACATAGGCCAAGTGTTTTGGCCGGTCGACCGAGCGGTCGACCGACTGAAGTCACCCCACTCTCAGGTGGAGGCAGTCGACCGGACGGTCGACCGTAAGCCTTGGCTACTGGGCAGTCGACCGGCCAGAGAGCAATTGCTCTCTGGTTCTGGCACGGTCGACCGGGCGGTCGACCGGAGGGCTCAACGGTCAATTTTTTGACCGTTGGCCGGTCGACCGAACGGCCAATCTGGGCCTTTTCTGCTGCCAACGGGCAGATCCAAATGGGGTATAAATATCCCCCCATTTGAGTGTTTCTTAACAAGTTTTTGAAGAGCAAAAATTTCGTCTTCTCTAGTGTTTTATATAAGTTTTCAAAAGAGTTTTTAGAGCCAAAAAGGATTCATCTTTATTTGTTTTAAAGGGTTGGAAAAATCAAAGAAAATTGGATATTTGGGATATTGGTTTTGATCTTCATTTCAATCGTATTCTAGTTGTTTTCCCAAGTATTTTCCTTTGTGTTTTTGTTTCCAAACTCTTTATTTTCCACACTTGAGCTTATCATTCTATCCTATCTTTTAGGTTTTTTTTTTTTGTGAGAAAAGAAGTTGTTTGTGGTCTTTTGATCACTAAGTTGCAAACCTTCCTTATTTGTGATATCCCTCTTGTGTAGAGGTTGATTATTGGAGTGGTGGCTTTGTGCCCTATCCCTCTAGTGAGAGGTTGATTGGTTATTTGGCTTTGTGCCTATCCCTCGTTTGTGAGGTTGATTTGTGTTGGCTTTGTGCCTAGCCTCTAAGTGTAGAGGTTGTGTTGTATTTGAGAGAGGAGTTGTGTACTCCCAGTTATTGTATTGTCCCAAATCCTCAGTGGAGGTTCCTTGTGTGGGAAGTCCTGTGTGGACGAGTTAGTGAAATTCCTTCTGTGTGACGGCGGGACGTAGAGCTGTGTTCTCGAACCTCGAAACATATCTTGGTGTTTGCGTTTGATCTACTTACTCTAACTCTCTCTCTTATATTGTGCCTTGCATTGATTCATATTGACATATCACACTTATATGCTTGGTTGTGTTTGTTTGTGTGCCTCACTTGTGTTTAATCACGAGAGCTTCATATAGCACCTCAACTCTTATTCAGAGGAATCAAGAGGAGTTAGTCCAAAGCCCTTCACCGGGAATTCGGCTACACTCGTTGGTTACACTAAGTGTGTTGCAATTAGTTTTTAATTTTCGCATTATTGTTCATAGATTAGTCGTACACCTATTCACGCCCCCTCTAGGTGTACTTTCATTTTTATCAATTTTTTTATAGTTGTTTTCACCGCCTTCTTTGTTCACCTTTGTTATCATCTTTTTCTTCACCACTAGTTTCATCTTCTTTTCTATTTTATTTTTAAATCCACTTTCCAAATCCACTTCCTAAATCATTTCATAAAGTTTTCCTTTCATCTTCTACATTGTTTCTTTTCGTGTTTCACCGTCACTTTTATTTTCTATTTTTCACCAAAACAAATTCTTTTTGCTTCGGCGATTTCATCGCCTTCTCACCTATCATTTCTAGATTTTTTTTCTTTTTCTTTTTCTTTTTCTCTTTCTTTTACAAAGAAGAACTTGTTAACATAACACGTGAACGAACCGTTAATGCTTCTATCGCCTCTCATCCATGTGGATTCGACCCGTTGAGCCAATACTGTAACAAAAGTATCGAGGGAACATTAGTACACATGCTTTTATATTGATTTCAAAATACACGTTTTCAAGTGCTGGTTTTACCTCGATCACATACTGACCCTGCGGGTCTCCTGAGAGACATTGACACGGGCCGTGTAAGCTACACGAGAGGTTTTAAAAGCTTCTCTGGACACGGCGCTGATTGCGTTGTGAGCAATAGTGCATACCACTTTTGGAAGAACTCTTCGAAGAGACTTGAGAGCGGATCCTCGAAGAAACTCTGCAGTACTACCGTGTTGCTTTTGGGCTATCAGAGCCTGAATTTTTCAAATTTTCCTTGGTCGAATTCTGCGACAAGCAACTCGACCGTTGATCCAATGAGCTTGACATCAGCTTGCCCATGGCTTTCTCGTCAGTATAGAAAACAATTCCCAGGGGAGTCACCATCTTTTATTTGGTCAAAAAATGCGAAGTAAAATTCTTATTTATTGCAAAGAAAATTACAACGGATGAGATCCGATTAGAAAAAAGGGGAGGATATTTGAATCTTCCCTTTGTTTAAAGCTGGATTCTTCATGTGGCAATAAAGAGTGAATCTTGTTCTCCGTTGATCGGCTGAACGACAAGCTTCTCTTGGATCATTTTAAGGATGTAAGATCGCTTCACTTGGACATGGCAAGTGTTGGAGTTCTCTTTTTAAAGAAGAAATTTCTTTCTCTCTTTCCCCCTTTGAATGCCCAAAGCTTCCGAACTCTGTGACTGTTTTGCTCCTTTAAAAAAAAGAAGATCCCCCTGTTCCATAACTTTTATGGTTATTTATAGGGGTATTCAGGGGTAAAATTATCCCTAAAATCCCTCTATAATGGGGATTAACTCCCCACATTATGTGGGCTTTAATTGTCCCAGTAATGAGGCAGTTACAACAGAAACGCGACCCTTGTGGATTCTATTCTGTTGTTGAAACACGGGGCTCGCAGGCTCGAGTTTGAGTTGAGACACGGGTTGTTTGAGGTTCGTGTTTGAGTTGGAACGTGACTCTGGTTGAGCTCTTCATTTGGGATGGAACACAGGCTTGGTTGAGCTCTAAGTCTGAGTTGGAACGTGGGCTTAGTTGAGCTCCGCGTTTAAGTTGAAACGTAGGCTTGGTTGAGCTTCGCGTTTTAAAGGGAACGCTAGACATACTCAGGCTCGCGTTTAAAAATAGACGCGAGGTTCACGTTTTGATCGGTCACTGATATTGCATATTTGTTGTCATATTTTTCATATTTATGTTAAAATAATCTCTACCTTTATTCTTAATTTTGTGTAAATAATATGCAGGCCTTTATCAAGGGAGAAGGAAGAGAAAACAAGCCCAAAACCCATATAAATTCTGATTTAATTCAGAATTAATTTAAATCAAGGATCAGGGCAAATCAGGCAAATCAAGGCAAATCAGAGAAGATAAAATCAGTTGAAAAATCAGTTAAATCAGATCTTTACAGATCAAGTTGGTTAAAATCAAAGATCAATAGAAGAATCGTCAGAATTAGAAGATCAAACAGAAAATTCCATCAGATAAAAGGGAATTTTACCAAATCTGTGATATGCTTCCCCTTGGATGGGGCCAATTGGTTTGGCCGTGGATGCATGGCCATGTTAGGGGATAAGAGGGAGCGTTTACTCCCCCTATCTTCTCACGTTTCTCCCCCTCTGGTTTTTCCTATAAATACTGAGGAAATTTTGAAGAAAGGGACGAAAACTTGGATTAATTTCTAGCTTTATTTTTAAGTTTTAGGATCATTATTAGATAGTTTATGAGAAGTTATATCTCAATTTTTATTTTGTAGTTTAGTCCAGCAACAAGTGAGAGAGAGAAAAAGAGTGTGTTTTTTACTGTAACCCCCTGATCCTTGATGTACGTGTCACAGTATTAGTACTCAATATGGTGTACAAAGTTGATTTGACCTTTTGGTAGTCAGATTGAGCCAATTAATTTTAGATATTATTTTCCAATTTTTTAGATTTTTCAGAATGTTCGAGAAGTTTTCTAAATTATTTTGGAAAATCTCTGCAGTTGGTGTCGACCGATACCGATAATCGGCTCTATGATTTTTAATTCACAAATGGAGTTGAGTTTTTGAAATTTTCTTCTAAATTATTCTTTAAAATCATATTTTCTCTTTTCAAGTATTTTTGAGGATTTTTCTTAATTTATCAAAAAACCGGCCAGACCGTGTCACCTAGTATCATTGATATATTTAAGGATTTTTAACTTGCAAACCAGACAAAATTTTTAGAATTTAATTTCGTATTAATTCTAAGCGTAATATTTCTTATTTTATGTAATTTTTGAAAACTGTTCCGAACTAGTCAAAATTTTACCCTATTAAAATAATATAAAATTTTATTTTTTTCTATTTCTTTTCTCTTCTCTTTTTCTTTTTCCCCACGTTTCCCTCTTCCACCGCCCTTCTTCCACCGCCCTTTTCTCTCTCTTTCTTTTATTTTCTTTTCTTACACTCTCTCTAATTCTCGCAAATCTCTCCCTCATCTCTTATCTCTCTCTGCTGCCTACCTCTCTATCTTTTAATCTCTTCCCTCTCTTCTCCTCACTCTCTCCCCATCTCTTCCTTTCTCAGTCTAGACCCAGGCTCCTGACCAGCCACAAGCAGTTAGGCTAGGCCATCGGTGCCTTGGGCCCCCGCAATGGTCGGAGCACCACTCCTCACCCATCCTCCTCCGCCTCTTCTACCACCTATTATTCTCTCTCTATCTTTCTCCTTTTCTTTCCTCTCTCTATCCCTCTCTTTAGGCGTCACCGTCGGCACCGGCGAAGTGGCAGCTAACCCCGACCTCCGGTGGCGGCGCTGGCACCAGCAAAGCCGAGACTGGCCGCCGCTAGCCCCTCCTCCCCTTTTTCTCTTCTCATTTCTCTCTCGCTCTCTCTTATTGGGTACGGACCTAATAACCCATAAACCCGACCCGAATCCTATGCCCTATTAACACATTCAATTAAGTTATGGGTTTAGGTATTAGATCCAAACCCAAACCTGTTCTTAAACCTAATAAGGTAAAATTGCATAAAAGCTCCTGTTAAATTATATTTGTTGCATTCTTATTAATTACATATTTAACCCCGTTATATGGCTTCTAACGTTCGGACGATAAATGGAGCATCTGGAGTCCAATTTGGACGATCCTAAAAATTGCAATCGTGAGAAAGAAAGATAACTTCCCATGGTCACTTTGTGAGTGTTTTTGTAATACCCCGTTCCCGGAATACGTACTTAGTTGCGTATTCAGATTTTCGATCGTATTTTTCGATTTACCTTCTGTATTTATTCTGTATTATGAATTCCTTATATGATTGTTTTGTCTTGGAATTGGATTCGTGGACTCGGAGACAGCCCTAGTCTGAACCGAAGGCCCGATCATAGTATATTATTCGATTTAGTCTTTCTGATGTGTAGATTTGACCGATTTCAGTTTCAAATATTATTTTCCAATATATTAGATTTTCCATGATTTTCTAGATTTTTCTTGAATTAAATTGAATTTCTTCAAAACCGGTGTCGGCCAGTGCCGCTGACCGATTTCCTACATTTTTAATTCTCAAACAGTTTGGAATTTCATGATGGTCCTTTAGGCTTTATTCCTTAGAATCATATTTTCTACCTACATTCTTTTTCTGAGGATTTTATGATTTTATGAAAATTCCATCGGAGTCGGTAGGTAACTGATTCCGGGATTTTTAGTTTTAAAACTATAAAGTATTTCTTAAAACGGATTTCACTATGAGTCTTCATATATTATTATTGATTTTTGGTAAAATTTGCGAGTCGTTCCGAGATACTTGAATTTCGGACGATTTCGGTATTTTCCGAAATGTTTTCCGTATGCTCGGCTTAAACCCGGAACTTGTCTTTTCAATATTTTTATTTTCTAAGTCCAAGAGAAAATCTTCTCTTTATAAATTTTTTTTCTTTTTTCCTTTTTCCTTACTTCTCTTCCTTCTCCACAATCCACAAGAATTCCAATTTCCAAAATTCCAACAATTCCAAAATTCTATTTTCTTCCAACAACTTCCACTCACTTCCTCATTAAAGCCCCTCTTTCTCTCTCTCTCCCATGGCCGGCCAAGTGGCCAAGAGAGGGACACTCATCCCCCTCCTCCACTTTGCAAAACCCCCCCTCTCATCTACTCTAATTTCACCTCCTTCACAAATTCCAAACCATATATAAACATTTCTTTACAATTCCATCTCCTTTTTCTTCACTTCCACAAAGAAATCCCCTTCACCAAAATCCCTCCTCCATCTCAACTCAACCACCAACTTCAAGAGCTTCATCTAGGGCATCATCAAGGTCTTCATCTTCAACCTCCATCTCCCAAAGTAACACCAAGATCATCCTCTCCATCTCAAGCGACAACTACTTTTGGATTGAGGCCATCATCTCCACCTTGGGATCCTTTCGGGTACATCGAGTCTCAATTAAACCATTCAAAGTGAGTATTTTTACTCACCAAGACTTGATCAATTCCTATTGTACTTGTACCTTCATATCTTGTACACATATGACATCAAAATCACATTTTTAGACCATCAAACCCAACCACCAGATTCAGTTCTGTATTCTGTATTCGAGCACGATTAGTCGACTTAACCTAGAACCTAGTCGACTTGAACCCTTAAATTGAAACGTGATCTTTTCTGGAACACAGTTTTAGTCGACTAGACCAATTTATCAGTCGACTAGAGAACCTTAGTCGACTACACTCTTGACCCTAGTCGACTAACTTTTCCTGAACCAAAACCTTAACTTTCTGTATCACAGTATTAGTCGACTTAGCCTAACTATCAGTCGACTTGTCATGTCTGTTAGTCGACTACCCCTATGACCCTAGTCGACTAACTTTTCCTGAATCAGAAACCCAACTCTCTGGTGCACAGTTTTAGTCGACCATACCAGACTGTTAGTCGACTAACCCCTCTATTAGTCGACTACTCCCTTGACCCTAGTCGACTAATCTTAGCTGTCTGTTATAGTTGTTTACCTTCTTAACTTTAGATCTTATACTTGGTTCATGTATTTGTATCTTGTACTTCATGACTCTTTATTTGATGTATATCACCTCTAGTCACTTCATATTTCTATGTTTATGTATTGCCATGCAACCGCTTGTTTCATTCTTACACTTGCACCATGCCTGTGATATTCTTACTCCTTTGTCGTATACCATGCGTGGCAGACCCTTCGTGGTCGTTGAACACTAAGTTGCTTCTATGTTTCTACTTGCCATGTCAGACTCGTTAGTTTCATGCTTTCGTTTAACACATGTATATCACCTGACTTGCTAGACCCTCTTGTTATGACATAACTGACCGGACTATTATTAATCTCTTGTTATGTTTGGTTGTTTGTTAAATATCATCATCTTGTCATGCTATCACTTTACACCCAGCATGATATACTTGACTTTATGATTATCTTGTTTACGGGAATCCTGTCTTGTTATTCTGAATGGAACTAAGTGCCACACTACACGGTGGGGGCCACCTCTAGAATCCATCCCTCAGAACAAAGTGCCACACCACACGGTGGGGGCCACCTCTTGAATCTGTGGGGGCCACCTCTTGAATCTGTTGGGCTATTCTTGTTATGTCCAGTTATTCCCGTAATTTGATAATTATGTAATAAGCTACAACTTGTATGGGGTATGGGAGGAAGTGATGGATGCCGGAATGATACCTTGCTTATAGTAATGGACTAAAATATTGACGACAAGTGTTAGTGGGACTTTGGGCCCACAGAAGACAAGTGTTAGGGGGACTTTGGGCCTCCAAACTGGTTCCAGGTGTATGAAACTACTATAAGAAGTGTTATCAGTTCTCCATCTACTTTCGGTAACGACCCTCGACTTTCTTATATATGGATGTATGTGAGTTGGGATATATACCGAGACACATACCTAGATATATGGGTTAGACGAGTAATAATAATAAGTGATACCCGTTATGGATCTTGTTATGATTCTTGATATTCCGGTTATGATTCATGTTTATTGTTATGATTCCAATCATGATTCTAGATTATGTTTCCAGTTGTGACACTTATTATGATTTCCGTTATTCCAGTTATATTTCCAGTTATGATTCTTAGTATTCTTGTTATATATTCCTGTTTGACTTTCATATGATTTGCAACTCTGATTCTATACGCTTGGATTTCTGTGGCATGAGATAACGGTATATAGATGAGGGTTTCCTTGTTTGGATTATTCCTTCGATGTATTAGTCTCATGGGACCGTGACTTAAGCGTATACAATCAATCTTGCTTATAATCAGTTTTATCCTGGATTTCCTGTTTTATGATATTCTTGTTCCTACTCATTATACTTGTACTCTAACCTTCCTATTCTTGTATCTTGCCATTTGGCTGTAGCCTGTTCATTATTGGGAGGTCCTGACTCCCTTGGATTTGTATGTTCAGGTTTAGAAGCTTGGATCGAAGTGGAGTCGTCCATAGTAGATCGAGCTTTCCTTAGTGAGCAGGCCGTTTAGCTCCAGCCCTTTTGTGCCAGACTTCTCCCTTGACTCACGGGATCTTCATCCTACTCGTGAGCATTCTGAGTTATCTTGTATATTTTACTTTTGGACTTGTTTATGATAAAAGATACATGTAAGGTGTAATATTTTATCATATCCTGGGATAGCATTGTGTATGTACTTTTGAGTTGGCATATGTATGTATACCACGCTTTGTGTTGTACTCTGATTCTTGTTGTACTTTTATGCTTAGCGTATATACGTGGGGGCACTTTCTGACCTACGTATATACGTTGCAGTGACGTCCCCGTATCCGTGGGATCGGGGCGTTACAGGTTGGTATCAGAGCCTAGGCTCTTACCTCTATAGTACAAACAAGCAACAAATTCTTGAAATTTGCTATTGCCAACTATAATGTACAAAGTTATCTAGTCCTTCTTGATTTATCTATTCCTTCCTTGATCCATTCCCTTGTGTCCTAAAATCCTTCCATTTTTCCAGCTCCTTCCAGTCTATCCATACCTAGTATCGAATGGATAGAAGATCGGGTCGTAGCAATTCTGGACCAGCATCGAATGGAGCAGCAGGAGAGAATGTCGATATACTGAGAGTTATCCAGCTGATGATGGAGAACCAGCAGCAGCAGACAGAACTTCTCCGGCAAGAGTTGACAGCTCCAAAGGGACAGAGGCCGGGGAATATATCAGATTTCAGACGGCTGCAGCCAGCTATATTCACGGGTGAAGAGAAACCCCTGGATGCTGAGCAATGGTTGACCGACACATCAGACTTGTTGAATGCAGCCAGAGTACCAAAGGAGAATCAAGTGGAGGTCGCCAAGATCCAATTGAAGGATGTAGCTAGAACTTGGTGGCTAGCTGAGGAGGCTAGATTGGAGAAGCCTGTCACTTGGGACACATTCTCCAAGAGTTTCTACAGCAGATTCTTCCCTGTCACTGCTCAGAAGGACATGGAAGAGCAGTTCATCAGACTTCAGCAACGGGAGAAGTCCGTGGATGAGTATGCCGCGGAATTTCTCCGACTTAGCCGCTTTGCTCCGTATATGGTGACGGATGAGGAGAAGCGGGCAAGCAGATTCCAGCAGGGCTTGCAGATGGATATACAAGTTTTCTTAATGCCCCAGCAGCTGAAGACTTATTCAGAAGTTCTCACCATAGCTCGAGAAGTAGAGCGTGGACTGGAGAAGAAGAAAGCGAACCAGATGAGGAACCAGGCCAAGAAGAGGCCTTTCCAGTTGGCGGATGAGGAGGATGCAGATAGGGCAACCCATGGCCCGGTGATGAAGGGACCATTCCAAACTCCTCTTCCTCAGATCACATGCAATTTCTGCCACAGGCCCGGACATTATAGGAGAGATTGTCGAGTGGCCAATGGATTATGTTTGGCATGTGGGGCAGGGGGTCATGCACTAAAGGACTGCCCGTTCAGAAGGGTAGGGAATACAGCACAAGTTAGACCAGCTCTTCCAGCCCCAGTGCATCCAACCCCAGCACTTCCAGCTCCGCCATTGAGGAGGGATCCGGAACCTGTTGACCGAAGAGTTCCATTTCCGCCCCAACGGTATGATCATCAACAGAGGCGAATGAGAAATAGAGCAGACCAGGGTAGAGGTCAAGTTCACATCATGGCAGCAGAGACCTCAGGCGATGCAGCAGAGTGGGAAGACCTGTATCCAGACCAGGAACCTTAGGATATCATGGTAACCACTACCCCAGATCTTGTATTTGAGTTGGTTATCATTCTAAATATTTTCCCTTATCATTCTATCATTGTTCATCCTGGTCCTTTCTGTGTTTATCTTATCCTTGTTTTGGTTTTTCGGATCTTTTGATTTCACCCTTGTCCCCTTTGTGTTCAATTTGCCCCTTAACGAAATTGCGGGGACGCAATTTTTTGTAAGGTGGGTGGATTGTAATACCCCGTTCCCAGAATACGTACTTAGTTGCGTATTCAGATTTTTCGATCGTATTTTTCGATTTACCTTCTGTATTTATTCTGTATTATGAATTCCTTATATGATTGTTTTGTCTTGGAATTGGATTCGTGGACTCGGAGACAGCCCTAGTCTGAACCGAAGGCCCGATCATAGTATATTATTCGATTTAGTCTTTCTGATGTGTAGATTTGACCGATTTCAGTTTCAAATATTATTTTCCAATATATTAGATTTTCCATGATTTTCTAGATTTTTCTTGAATTAAATTGAATTTCTTCAAAACCGGTGTCGGCCAGTGCCGCTGACCGATTCCTGGATTTTTAATTCTCAAACAGTTTGGAATTTCATGATGGTCCTTTAGGCTTTATTCCTTAGAATCATATTTTCTACCTACATTCTTTTTCTGAGGATTTTATGATTTTATGAAAATTCCATCGGAGTCGGTAGGTAACTGATTCCGGGATTTTAGTTTTAAAACTATAAAGTATTTCTTAAAACGGATTTCACTATGAGTCTTATATATTATTATTGATTTTTGGTAAAATTTGCGAGTCGTTCCGAGATACTTGAATTTCGGACGATTTCGGTATTTTCCGAAATGTTTTCCGTATGCTCGGCTTAAACCCGGGAACTTGTCTTTTCAATATTTTTATTTTCTAAGTCCAAGAGAAAATCTTCTCTTTATAAATTTCTTTTCTTTTTTTCCTTTTCCTTACTTCTCTTCTTCCTCCACAATCCACAAGAATTCCAATTTCCAAAATTCCAACAATTCCAAAATTCTATTTTCTTCCAACAACTTCCACTCACTTCCTCATTAAAGCCCCTCTTTCTCTCTCTCTCTCCATGGCCGCCAAGTGGCCAAGAGAGGGACACTCATCCCCCTCCTCCACTTTGCAAAAACCCCCCTCTCATCTACTCTAATTTCACCTCCTTCACAAATTCCAAACCATATATAAACATTTCTTTACAATTCCATCTCCTTTTTCTTCACTTCCACAAAGAAATCCCCTTCACCAAAATCCCTCCTCCATCTCAACTCAACCACCAACTTCAAGAGCTTCATCTAGGGCATCATCAAGGTCTTCATCTTCAACCTCCATCTCCCAAAGTAACACCAAGATCATCCTCTCCATCTCAAGCGACAACTACTTTTGGATTGAGGCCATCATCTCCACCTTGGGATCCTTTCGGGTACATCGAGTCTCAATTAAACCATTCAAAGTGAGTATTTTTACTCACCAAGACTTGATCAATTCCTATTGTACTTGTACCTTCATATCTTGTACACATATGACATCAAAATCACATTTTTAGACCATCAAACCCAACCACCAGATTCAGTTCTGTATTCTGTATTCGAGCACGATTAGTCGACTTAACCTAGAACCTAGTCGACTTGAACCCTTAAATTGAAACGTGATCTTTTCTGGAACACAGTTTTAGTCGACTAGACCAATTTATCAGTCGACTAGAGAACCTTAGTCGACTACACTCTTGACCCTAGTCGACTAACTTTTCCTGAACCAAAACCTTAACTTTCTGTATCACAGTATTAGTCGACTTAGCCTAACTATCAGTCGACTTGTCATGTCTGTTAGTCGACTACCCCTATGACCCTAGTCGACTAACTTTTCCTGAATCAGAAACCCAACTCTCTGGTGCACAGTTTTAGTCGACCATACCAGACTGTTAGTCGACTAACCCCTCTATTAGTCGACTACTCCCTTGACCCTAGTCGACTAATCTTAGCTGTCTGTTATAGTTGTTTACCTTCTTAACTTTAGATCTTATACTTGGTTCATGTATTTGTATCTTGTACTTCATGACTCTTTATTTGATGTATATCACCTCTAGTCACTTCATATTTCTATGTTTATGTATTGCTATGCAACCGTTTGTTTCATTCTTACACTTGCACCATGCCTGTGATATTCTTACTCCTTTGTCGTATACCATGCGTGGCAGACCCTTCGTGGTCGTTGAACACTAAGTTGCTTCTATGTTTCTACTTGCCATGTCAGACTCGTTAGTTTTATGCTTCCGTTTAACACATGTATATCACCTGACTTGCTAGACCCTCTTGTTATGACATAACTGACCCGGAGTATTATTAATCTCTTGTTATGTTTGGTTGTTTGTTAAATATCATCATCTTGTCATGCTATCACTTTACACCCAGCATGATATACTTGACTTTATGATTATCTTGTTTACGGGAATCCTGTCTTGTTATTCTGAATGGAACTAAGTGCCACACTACACGGTGGGGGCCACCTCTAGAATCCATCCCTCAGGAACAAAGTGCCACACCACACGATGGGGGCCACCTCTTGAATCTGTGGGGGCCACCTCTTGAATCTGTTGGGCTATTCTTATTATGTCCAGTTATTCCCGTAATTTGATAATTATGTAATAAGCTACAACTTGTATGGGGTATGGGAGGAAGTGATGGATGCCGGAATGATACCTTGCTTATAGTAATGGACTAAAATATTGACGACAAGTGTTAGTGGGACTTTGGGCCCACAGAAGACAAGTGTTAGGGGGACTTTGGGCCTCCAAACTGGTTCCAGGTGTATGGAAACTACTATAAGAAGTGTTATCAGTTCTCCATCTACTTCCGGTAACGACCCTCGACTTTCTTATATATGGATGTATGTGAGTTGGGATATATACCGAGACACATACCTAGATATATGGGTTAGACGAGTAATAATAATAAGTGATACCCGTTATGGATCTTGTTATGATTCTTGATATTCCGGTTATGATTCATGTTTATTGTTATGATTCCAATCATGATTCTAGATTATGTTTCCAGTTGTGACACTTATTATGATTTCCGTTATTCCAGTTATATTTCCAGTTATGATTCTTAGTATTCTTGTTATATATTCCTGTTTGACTTTCATATGATTTGCAACTCTGATTCTATACGCTTGGATTTCTGTGGCATGAGATAACGGTATATAGATGAGGGTTTCCTTGTTTGGATTATTCCTTCGATGTATTAGTCTCATGGGACCGTGACTTAAGCGTATACAATCAATCTTGCTTATAATCAGTTTTATCCTGGATTTCCTGTTTTATGATATTCTTGTTCCTACTCATTATACTTGTACTCTAACCTTCCTATTCTTGTATCTTGCCATTTGGCTGTAGCCTGTTCATTATTGGGAGGTCCTGACTCCCTTGGATTTGTATGTTCAGGTTTAGAAGCTTGGATCGAAGTGGAGTCGTCCACAGTAGATCGAGCTTTCCTTAGTGAGCAGGCCGTTTAGCTCCAGCCCTTTTGTGCCAGACTTCTCCCTTGACTCACGGGATCTTCATCCTACTCGTGAGCATTCTGAGTTATCTTGTATATTTTACTTTTGGACTTGTTTATGATAAAAGATACATGTAAGGTGTAATATTTTATCATATCCTGGATAGCATTGTGTATGTACTTTTGAGTTGGCATATGTATGTATACCACGCTTTGTGTTGTACTCTGATTCTTGTTGTACTTTTATGCTTAGCGTATATACGTGGGGGCACTTTCTGACCTACGTATATACGTTGCAGTGACGTCCCCGTATCCGTGGGATCGGGGCGTTACAGTTTTCCTTTTACAAATTATATTTTATCAGGTTTAATAAAATTGACTAGTCGCTTTATTTAATAAATCATGATTACGGGTAAATCACATTAAATGTTAAGTAATAACTTAATTTTGAGAAGTCATACTTTGTAAGAAGAATATGCATGATATTTTAGTAAACATAACAGTAAAATAATATTTTCATCTGCTTCATGATTTAATATAAAATATAAGTGATTATGTTAGACGATCTATTAAAGAAATTTCAGTTTAATAAATACTGTAAGAATTATTTAAATGGTTAAATTTATCTATTCCACATGTTCTTGTTACCTCAATCACACTACCGGACACTGTCATTTATGGACATCACACTGATACACGCGTACTCCATTATACCAGACATTGTCACTATTACACTGTCACTATTACCTGGATACTTGACACTGTTATTGCATGAGCTAATATCATCGCTACACGGACATCTAGTACACTGGACACAATAGTTCATGTAAATATCCGTTACATTAGATATTGTTGTTCCATGTACATATTTCACTATTACACAGCTACTAATATACACAACATTATTATTGCATGTTCATGAACCACTGATACACAAATACACTATTGCACTAAATATCGTTACATGGATATTCTGTGCATAATTATATCATGTTCTTATACAACTGTTACATAAATTCATTGGTATACATGCATCGATTATCTTTATATTCCTGTTGCATGGATCACTGTTTATATTACATGAAATTATTCCATCTGTGATCCAAAGAGAAGATTTCCACAAGAGCTTGACGTTCACCCAGTCAACAAAAAATAAGACTCATTTTTCATCGCTACGCAAAGAACCCAGCTTTAAACAAAGAGAAGATCTGAGCTCACTCTTCTCTCTTGTAGTTGGAATTTAGAGTTATTGTAACTTTTCATTGATTCGATTACAATAACTATTTTCAAATTCCCCCCTCGCGTGTACAAGAGATGGTGACTCCGCTGGGGACTACTTTCTCCACTGATGAGCAAGTTATGGCGCAAGGTGACGTCACCTTCATGGGAAAAATGGACGAGTCATGATAAGTTCCTCTCTTCTAGCTCAAAGAGCCCCAGGGTGGCTCAATAATAGCGCAGGGTCTCCCCAGAGATCCACTCCCAAGTCTCTTCTGAGACTTCCTCAAAGATGGCCTACTCAAACAGAGTTATTTCTGGTCGCATTGCGCGTGTGACCCACATCAACGTCTCCCATGAAACTTGTGAGGTCAACATCATTGAAGGCCAATCTTGCCGCACCCCTACTTTCAACAGTCCTCAGCTTTGTATGAGGGGAAAAGTTGAAAGTGTATTGCAGAATTTTCTTAAATTAATAAAAAATTACAACAACTCAAAATTTTAACTACAAGAGAGAGAAGATACTCAAGTTCAGATCTTCTCTTTATTTAAGACTGGGTTCTTTGCGTAGTAGTGGAAAGTGAATCATATTTTTTTGTTGACGAGTGAATGTCAAGCTCTTTCAGAAATCTTCTCCTTGGATCATAAATGGAGTAACACAACTCCTATCTAATGAAATCTCAAAAAGACTTAGGCAAAAATTTGAACTCGGCAATTTGGTAGAAGAGTTTAACTCTTTATAAGTATTTCTCAGCTGAAAAATTTTGACCCCTCTTCAATAGCAGCTTTAGCTATTTATAGGGGTTTCAGGGGTAAAACTATCCCCTAAAACCCCTCCATAATGGGGTTAACTCCCCTATTACGTGGCTAGTACTTGATCCAGTAATAAGCGTAGTTATAATTGGGACGCATGGCTCATTTGCAGTTGAAACGTAGGCTTGAGCTCTGCATTTAGCCAGTGGGATAACGCTGGACGCGGGTCTCGAACTCTGTGTTTTGACATTGCAGTGGTATTGAGGCGCGGGCATCGAGCTCTGCTGAGATGCGGGCTTCGAGCCCCGCGTCTTGGCTTTGCAGTGATGCTGAGACGCAGGCTTCGAGGCCCGCATCTTGGCTTTGCAGTGATGCTTTCGAATCTCACGTCTTGACACTTCATCACTGATTTTTATCAGCCTTGCGTCTGAAATATGAACTCTGCATTTGACGACTTGTCTTCAGTGATTTTTAAACAGTCTACAGAACCTCCTCCAAAGTTTTCAAAACTCCGCGATTGGCTGGGACGGGTTTCGAAACACTTTGGACTTTTCTTTTGGCAGCAACCTCTCAAGACTGGGCTAGCAATCTCTTGAGATACCTTGAGCTTGGTCTTGTTTGGATCTTGGTCTTCGTGAGTGTACTGTCAAACTCTTTGAAGTCTCCAGAGATTATCGTCGTGAGGGTCTAGATACGTAGTCCAGACCTCATCGGTGTTCTGAACTGATTGTTGGTGTACTGTTAAACCGGAAAAATAGTCTTCTGCTTTCGCCAGTGTATTGTTGAACTAATTGTAGAAGCAAAAAACTTAACACAGGTCATGTAGACGCAAAGGTCATATTGCCTTGGAGACGCGAACTTCGTCTGAATTAAAAATGCGACTCTCATTTATTGGAGAGACGCGAACATCAAAGTGGAGATACAACTCTCACTTTGTAGAAGTGACGCAGACTTTGAGGTGGAGATGCGAACTTCTCTTTGTTAAAGAAACGCGCTCTGCTATTTTTACCAAGGTGCGAGTTTCCTTTGAAGTGAAGGCGTGCCTTTCACTGGATGTAGAAATGCGGCTCTGAGCGTTACAAACATGAACTTAATTCAAAGTAGAGACGTAGCTCTCACTTGAAACAGAGACACAGCTCTCGAGCGTTACAAACGCGGCGTTCTTCTTGTTTGGAGACGTGACTCTGAGTTGTAGGGAGACACTGCTCTGAGTTGTAGGGGAGATGTGGCTCTGAGCCGATGAAAGGATGCAAGCCTTGGCCATCGAAGAGACGCGTTTCTCAATTTGTTGAGAGGACGCGACCCTCGGCGGCCGAAGAGATGCCGTCTTCAATTTATTGAGGGAACGCAACACTCGGTTGTTGAAGAGATATGGTCTTCATTTTGCTAGAGAGGATACAACCCTCGGTTTGTGAAGGGACGCGACCTTCAAAACACGATCCTTGAAGCATCACTTGCAGTTGTAGAGACGTGAAGATCTCGCTGGATCTTTTGAGGCAAAGTCGATGTTGACGGTTGGGGACGTGTGTCGTTGGGACTTCTTGGAGCAAAATCTACGTGTCTTACTCAGACTGGATTTGATATTCGCGTCGCGAATTAAGGCTATTAATTGGTCTTTAACGAACAATTTTGATTTTCATGCTGTTAATTAATGGCCATTTAGCGAGTTTATAAATAGACCATGAGCCTCTTAATAGTCATTCGTTTTGACTGTTTTTTTCATGGGCAGGTGCTCTGAAGAACCTTTAAGGTTCTTGAACTGTCCTCTTCTTCAAACCTGCATCCTAAAGAACTTTCAAAGTTCTTTGAATGAACCCAAAGCTATGATGCTTTCTTGCAATTTTCTACGAAGATTATCAACGTTAAGTGATTTTAAAATCAAAAAGCATCCCCTCATGTGCTTTCATGGCCGTGTCTTGACGGATGATGTCCTTCATCTAAAGAACTCTTCTTCATGTAGGAAATAGCTTTCACCATATTAATACTTTATTCCCTTGTGGCTTTGAGAGCCAAGCACCCATACTCTGTTTCTTGATCTCTTCTTGAAATTTTTGAAACTTCTTCTTGAAGTTTAGACAGTCAACTTGAGATCCTTGCATTCATGCTCTGCAAACGCGATCTTCGCGTTATCTTCATGAAACACGAGCTTGTAGATTTTTGAGTCAAAGTTCTTCAGATGCGAGCATGGTGAACTCTGCGTTTTGAGGCTTCAAACGCGGGTTTTTTATATGAGACTCGCGTTGAAATACACTTAGAGGGGGGTGAATAGGTGTACTAGCTAATCTAATGCAAACTAATGTGGAATTAAAAACTAATAATGCAAACAAAAACTATTAAGCTAATACACAAAGTATAACACAAGAGTGTAACCGAATTTCTGGTGAAGGGCTCTAGACTATCTCCTCAAGATTCCTCTAGATTAAGAGTTGAGGTGCCACTATGGCTATCTTGGTTGAACACAAGTGTGAGCACACAATCTCAAACATATATCAATTAAGCACAAGTATATCAAGCATATAAAGAGATAAATAATATAAGCATGTAAGATATATAAACATAAGTGAGAGAGAGAGAGAGAGATGAGCAATCGCAAATATGGGAGAATTGTTTTGAGGTTCGAGCGCACTTGCTCTACGTCCCCGCCTTCAACACTATGAAGCATTTCCATTATAATGATCCTGCAAGATCACTCGGTGTCGTAACACCTACAACGAGGTCCCTCAAGAACTCTTAGACCTGCAAGTCTATCACTTGTTCCCGCAAGAACAACACACACAAGCATACTGGATTATCGAGGCCGTACCTCTACAGTGAGCTCCCTCAAGAACTCTATACAATCCGAAACTACAAGTTCGCCTCCTTAAATACAATGATGATACCTTGGCGATCTCTACACTTTGATCACCAAAAATACTCTCACAACAAATCTTCTATAGGATAGATATGGTAATGAAAAACTCAAGCTTTTGTGAGAAAAACTAGGATAGATTTGTGGAGAAAAAACTCAAGAAATCCTTTTTGAAAAACTCAAGAGAATCACTCTTGTAAACACTCTTTTTGATATAGAATTTAAGCTCTAATACTTGTTGGAACACTTCTGAGAAAGATGGGAAAACTGTCTCAAAAACCCTCTTCAAATCTTGTTTAAAACTGGCCAAGAGAACCCCTTTTATAGGGGATCAAAAACTAGTTGTTATGGCTCAGATTCTGGCCAGATAGGCCTGTCGGTCGACCAGCCGGTCGACTGGCCAATGGTCATATTTATGACCGTTCGGGTTGCCGGTCGACCGCCCGGTCAACCGCACCCAGGTTTGACCGTCGGTCGACTGACCGATCGACCGAGGCAAGATCCAGAGAGCAAAGCTCTCTGGCCGGTCGACCGCCCGGTCGACCGGGGCGGTTGATCAGGGCTAGATCCAGAGAGTGGACTCTCTTTATTGGTTGACCGCCTGGTCGACTGGCCCTCAAGTCAAGGCCTGTGCATGTTTATGTACACATCGGTCGACTGCCCGGCTGACCGACTTTTGGCTCGGTCGACCGCCAGAAAGCCAAGTCAGGTATAATAGGGGATTCAAACTTGGTCTTATAAACTCCTATAAAATCCCATAAAATCACATAAAATTTACGAAAATAAGTTCATTGAAATACTTTGAAGTACAAATATATGTGATAAAAAATCAACACATATTACAAACTTTTTGAGCCATTTTTGTGATATAGAAATTTTGCCTTAAACAAAAATCCGTATTTTTCAAAAGCAATCTTCAATTTGAAAATAATTTTTTCAAAACTTCTTCAAATACAAAAATAAGATATTTTAAACACTTTTGAAGCTTAGAGTGTATGAATATTGTTCGCATTTTGAAGTTCATGAAAAACTCCATCGTTGTTGAATCACGTACAAGTTATGAAAACTAAACTTGCTAGAATCTTTTAAACAAAGTGTGTAGCGGTAAGTATAGGATCGAATCCATAGAGACTTGTTCTTGAAAATTTAGTTATTAAAAATCTCACTTTTATCTTATTCTAGTTGAGAAATTCCTTGGATGAAGGTTGGAATTTTATTTTTTTTAAAAATAAATAAATAAAGATCTTGTAGAAGAAAGCAAAAGCAAAATAAAAATATGAATAAAGTAAAAACAAAATAAAAATATGAAGAAAGCAAAAGAAGAAAGAGATACAAACTTTTTTGTGAAGATTTGAATAGTCAAAGTAAAAAAAAGAAATTAAGAGATTGGTGAAAGTACACCTAGAGGGGGGTGAATAGGTGTACGGCTAATCTATGAACAATAATGCGGAAATTAAAAACTTAATGCAACACACTTAGTGTAACCAACGAGTATAGCCGAATTCCTGAAAAAGGGCTCTGGACTAACTCCTCTTGATTCCTCTGAATAAGAGTTGAGGTGCTATATGAAGCTCTCGTAGTTAAACACAAGTGAGGCAAACAAACAAACACAACCAAGCATATAAGTGTGATATGACAATATGAATCAATGTAAGGCACAATATAAGAGAGAGTTAGAGAAAGTGGATCAATCGCAAATACCAAGACATGTTTCGAGGTTCGAGCACACAACTCTACGTCCCCGCCTTCACACAGAAGGATTTTCACTATCTCGTCCACACAGGACTTCCCACACAGGGAACCTCCACTGAGAATTTTGAGCAATACAATAACCGGGAGTACACAACTCTTCTCTCAAATACAACACAACCTTTACACTTAGAGGCTAGGCACAAAGCCACCACAATATCAACCTCACAATAGAGGGATAGGCACTTACCCAACAACCACAATCTTCTCTACACTTAGAGGGATTCAAAACCAATCTCCATACTTACCTCTACACAAGAGGGATTCAACAACAAGGAAAAGAGGTTTACAACTCAAGGTGATCACAAAGACCACAAACCCAATCTTTTCTCAATAAATAAAGATCCTATAGATAGGATAGAATGACAAGCTCAAGTGTGAGAAATAAAGAGTTTGGAAATCAAAAACTCAAAGAAAAACTCTTGGGAAAACTTCTAAAATGAATATAAAGTGAAGATCAAAACCAATCCCAAAGACTTCTCATTTTCTTGATTTTTCCAACCCTTTAAAACAAATAAAAGATAAATCTTTTAGCTTAAAAACTCTTTTGAAAACTTGTATTAAAACACTAGAGAAGATGAAAATATTGCTCTTAAAAATTCTTGTTGAAAACTACTCAAATGGGGTGTTTATAGACCCTTTGAAAATCTACCCGTTGACAGCTGAAAAGGGCCAGAATGCCCTTCCGGTCGACCGGCCTGTTGGTCAAATTTTTGACCGTTGAGCCCAGCGGTCGACCGTGCCAGATCGAGAGAGCAATTGCTCTCTGCCCGGTCGACCGGGTCAAAGCTAACGGTCGACCGCCCCCACCCGAGAGTGGGGTGACTTCAGTCGGTCGACCGGCCAAGTCAACTTGGCCTTTGTGCACGTCTCGTGCACACCCGGTGGTCGGTCGACCGACTACTGGTCGGTCGACCGCGGTCGACCGCCAGAGCCTGGCAGGTATTTTTCAGGATTTAAAAACTGGTCTTTTTAACTTCAATTAAATCCCATAAATTCCACAAAATCAGTTCTTGTATTATCTTTGAAATACAAATATGTGTGATAAAAATTCAATACATATTTCAAACTATTTGAACCATTTTTGTGACTTAGAAAATTTGCCTTAAACCAAAAATCGTATTTTTCAAAACTTAGATTTTTGAAATGGAAATCCGATTTTTCTAAAACACATGTAAATACAAAAATATGATATTTAAACAACTTTAAAGCATATAGTATATGGATAGAATCCAATATACATGAAAGTGATATATATCAATGTTTTTTACATTAAATCCAAAAATAGGTTTTGTCTAAATACAAAACTCCAAACACATGAATAGTGTATCAAAATAAGTTTTTCTAAATAGATGAAGCATATATGTATATAGATCAAATCTAATATACATTAAACCATGTAAACTTATTTTGATTCAATTCTATTCATGAAAACCAAGATCGGTTAAACCGAAAATCAAAACCAATAAACATGAAACTTAAAACAAGTGTGCGTTGTGAACTTGAGCATATCACACTATCTAATCTTTACAATGGATCTAAACTAAATCTTAACTAAACAAACCGAAACCTTCTTATAGAACGCCATCTCCAAGTTGACTCGATCTAAACGCGATTCCCCGAGCTTGACTCCAACGAGTGTTAGAAGTGAACTTTGACGCTCGAGCTCTTGAATCACCATGTGAAAGCTCCAAAGCACCTTTGTTGAAGCTAATCACCTACTAATATCTTGGTTAAATATCTGAAATTAAATATCACAAGATATTAGTAAACTATAACTACATGAGTTAATATCATCAAGACTGGAGTGGAAGGCCTCTGGGCCAACAATCTCCCCCTTTTTGATGATGACAAAACTCATGGAGTTATATATGAATGGATTAAAGTTAAGCTTCAAAGAAGCTCCCCCTTAACTCATACATAACAATAAACAATAAGATATGCAATGAATGTTAAACATGAACATGCATCACATGCATAAAACAATGAAATAAACACGCTCTTGATACCAAATTTTTAAAATAAATACTTCTCCCTTTTTAAAATAGACATGTTCTTAAATACCAATTGAAAATATAAACTTAAAATAAACATGTTCTTTAAATAATTGCTCTTGATACAAATAAAAAATTTAATTGAAAGCTTATCAATAAAAGCAATAAAAGCTCTTGATACCAATTGAAAGATAATCAATAAAAGCTCTTGATACCAACAATAAAAATTTTAATAAAAATTCTTGATACCAATAAAACAAAACAACAAAACATGTTCTTGATACTAATATCCATGCTCTTGATACCAATATCAACAAAACATAAAATAAATGCTCTTGATATCAATATGAAACAAACTTTGATATAAACTTACAAATAAATAAACATATATATACTCAAATACTTCTCCCCTTTTTGTCAATCATCAACAAAGGGGTTAAAATAGACAATAAAACAATGTTCTCCCCCTTTTTATCCGAAACAAAAAATCAACAAGGGGTGAAATCAAATCAAAATATTATGATACCAATTGAAAAAATATCAATTTAGTGCATCATGATACCAATTGAAAATAAATAAAATATACCAATTGAAAGTACATAAAACAAATATTTTTAATATAAATTTAAATAAACATGCATATATTATACCAATTGAAAGTAAATAAAACATTTTGAAGAATCAACTAAAAAATTTTGATATCAATTGAAAGATGTAAACATATAGGTAATCTTGATACCAATTGTAAAAATTAGTGCCAATTGAAAATATTTTACACTTTTGATACCAATTTGAAAAATATAAACCAATAACACTAAACTCATTTTACAATAGAGATACCAAATAGAGAATAATATCAATTAAAAGTGTTTGATACCAATATTGAAAGTAAAACATATACCAATTGAAAATAATGAAACATATACCAATTGAAAATAATTTTCATTAGGAGCGTATGATACCAAAAAAAATCAATATCATTTTTCAATCATTTTTCAATATAAAGTGTGGAGTAAAATACTAAGGTAAATACAACCAATTGAAAGGTGAAATATGAATTTTCTCCCCCTTCATGAAATACCAAATAAAATGATGCATAAGCTTGTATAAGATACCAATTGAAACATAATCAATTGAAATATAATAGTCATTTAAGAAATCAAGCTTAGCATAACCAAAATTTGTGCTAAAAAATATAGAGATATAGTAAGCACAAATAAAATACATATGTATGAAAAAATGAATACCAATCGAAATTGATACTATTTGAAGTGTAAGCATACATATATAAAAACATATATGAGTATACAAAAGAAATGTCAATAGTGATACCAATTGAAAAGATACAATGATATCAATTGAAAACAAAATAAGATCAAGTGTATAACTCATACTTCCTACCACCCATTTCATGCACATGTTTTAAATAGATTTTCAATAATGAGCATACAAGGTATGATCACCCAACCAGCCGCCCTTTGAAGGGTAGGGATTTTCAAAAATAAGTTTGAAAATAATATAACACGTTTGAAAACTTCTACCAAATGAAGAATATGAACTAGTTATAATATAAAATTGTAAACTAGTACGAAATCCTTCAAGTAAGGAATAAAATAAAAATATATTTCATGAAAAACGTGTAAATCACATGATCACCAAACACTCAAAATCTATATAGCACATATTGTACTCATGAAAACAAAATCATGAGAAAATATTAAGTAAATTGAGTGTATAAGAGTTATGTGAAACACATCATCATGAATATAGACAATCAAGCTCAAAATGAAATTCCTTAAAGTATGAAAAATAAGAAAATCTAATTTTCATCAAATTAATTTAACCTTCAAGGAATATGTATGTTTTGTACAAACTAGAGTATGCATACATATCCAAATATGAAAGAGTCTACAAAAGTATATGCATGAGGGCAAGTGGCTCAAGGATGTATATGTATAACTAATGGTTTAGACAAAATAGATATATACATGAAGTTTAAATATAAACATGTACAAAATGGGAATACAAGTCAAAATGTATGAATCATCAAAACTAGACTATACTAGTACATCTAATGGGTACAAATGAGCATTCAAGTACAAACATATAATAATTTATTTGTGGCTCACTAGTTGTACAAGTATATATTCAAGTTTTAATGAAAACTAATATCTAAACAAGTAATCAAAATATGAAGCATAGAAATTAAAACAAAACTCATATGATCATTATGTAAATACACATGCATTAGATTTATGATATACACAATAGCTAAACAAATACGAGAACACAAAATATGGGTTTATATAAACATGGGTGATCTCAAATACTAATCATGTATGTCATAGGAGTAATAAACATGGCATATGACATAACGAACATTAAAACATGACGTGCTAAAAATCAATAATATAAAAAGCATGTAAATATAAATGAGGAGTTAGAGATCATTACCAAAACCAATAGGGCACATCTCCATATCTCCAAACCATAGTGATCCTCCCGCCAAACTCCCCTTGAAAGTGATGCATCCAAATTGTCCTCTTTAAGCTCGGAACGCATCCACCTCAAGGCACCATCACTCTCACGTCAAGTAAGAGCCCACACCTATATCAAATAAAATAGGAGTGGTCTTTGGTACCCATACTCTTTTGGGTCCATGGGGGTTAGCTCCTTTTCTAACCCAAACAAACTTATTTGCTAAATTTACATTATGTATCTTATCAAAACAAAATTTAGTAAGGTGACCCTTACGTACATAATGTGTACAAGTGTACACATGAGCATACAAAGTGTTATGGGTGTGAACGTGGGAAGCATGTGTATGCCGTGGTTTGTGTGCATGCATAAAAGGAACTTGTTTCTTTCGAAACATAGATTCCACACGTGTGTGGTTCATGGCACAATGGCTCATGGCACAATGGCTCAAAGTGGAGCCCAAACAATCCACACTCTTCTTAAGCATACAAATATCATTTTCAATCATGGAAGAAGAGGTGCATGCAATAGGCATGCCAGAAGAAGGAGCTATACTAGCATGGCAAACATGTGAAACAATATCATTTTTCAAAGAAATGTTCTTCTTAGAAACCAAATCCAAATCCTTTGAAATAGAAGCAATTTTATTTTTTAAGGATTCATTCTCTTTTAAGACAAAATCAAGTTTTGAAGTTAAAGTCTCATTTTTCTTCAAAACATTTTCACAATTATTTTTATTTTTCAAATTTTCATTTTCTTTTAGAGCAAGGTCAAGTTTGGATTTCAATGAATCCCTTTCATTAGAAATCTCCACTTTCTCTTGTAAAATCAAATCTAGTTTTGAACACAAATCCTTATTTTTTTTGTTAAGTCCAAAACTCCTCTTTTTCAAAAGATTATATTTTTCAAGCAATTTTTCACAAACAATTGAAAATTCTTCATTCAAAGCATTGGCATCAATATAATCATTACTAGAAGAACTAGCATCATCATCATCTAATTGAGATTCCGAATATATCTCAAGGGAGTCATTCCTTGGACCATGTAGCATTGTTGCTCGGATTCTCCACTAGATTCATCCTCCACAAAGGTTGACGTTTGAAGCTTGGAGGAGGTCAAAGTGTTCCACACTGCAAAGGCGGAATCACAGTTAGAAACTAACATAAGATATTGTTTGTTAAGCGTGCTTCTAAGTGCCTCAAGGGCTTGTGCATTGGCCTTTATATACTTGCTATTACTAAGATAGGATTTCTTGGTAACGGCAAGGAAAACATGCAAGCCTAGGGTTTTTAGGTACATGGACATCCTAGCCTTCCAAACAACAATGTTGAAAGTATCAAACATAGGTGGGGTCATGAAGTCCATGAGAGCAAACAATATGTGTGCAAATGTAAATCTAGATTAGCAAAACTAAGATCACACTCCTAGGTGGTTAAACCTAATATCAGGAGTGTAGGCTCTAATACCAATTGAAAGTACACCTAGAGGTGGGGTGAATAGGTGTATGGCTAATCTATTAGCAATAATGCGGAAATTAAAAACTTAATGCAACACACTTAGTGTAACCAACGAGTGTAGCCGAATTCCTGGTGAAGGGCTCTGACTAACTCCTCTTGATTCCTCTGAATAAGAGTTGAGGTGCTATATGAAGCTCTCGTGATTAAACACAAGTGAGGCAAACAAACAAACACAACCAATCATATAAGTGTGATATGACAATATGAATCAATGCAAGGCACAATATAAGAGAGAGAGTTAGAGAAAGTGGATCAATCGCAAACACCAAGATTGTAGGATCTATATAACAAGCAAACAACACTAGAGGGGGGGTGAATAGTGTTATTTAAACTTTAAACAAATCACTTGCAGAAATTAAATAATCACAAGAGATTAAGCACAGAAAAACAAACGCAAACAGCGGAGAGTTATCCTGGTTCGGTCCTTGTGACCTACATCCAGTCCCCAAGCAAACGCTTGAGATTTTCCTTTACTTTCCTTGTGTACACCCTACAACAAGTGCCTTGTGCACCACTTGACAACACCCTTTGCCAACGTGCACAACTTCTCTTCCACCAAGAGAACACGCCTTGTACAATCTTCTATACCCAAGAAGACTCCTTGTACAACTTTCTTTGAAATGAATACAATAACTTCCTATAGCCTTGATAAGGATCTGTAGTGGACAAGGTTCTGTATAGGAAGGTTTAACTTCAGAATTCTTCACAAGAGGAAATGGCTTTTGGTGAAGAAAGAAGTTGCAAATTTCAGTTTTCAGGATTCTGGAAATTTTGGCTTTGGAAATCTGATTGAAAGAATTAGTGAATGGCCTTAGGAATAACTTCTCTATATATAGATGTAGACTAGGGTTAGTTAGGGAAGTTATGGCATCAATTCAGACAATTTAAACATTTGAAAACGTTGCCAAATGAATCAGATAAGAGAAACTGTCCAACAGTCAGAAACTGCTTATAGTCGACTAGGATACTGGATTAGTCGACTAGGCTAGGCAAAAGTTCACTTATTAGTCGACTAGGTAAGATTGTTAGTCGACTAGGGAAGTGTCTGTTGGAAACAAAAGTTTCTGGATAACTGAAATTAGTCGACTGTAACTAACTTGTAGTCGACTTAAAACTGGATTAGTCGACTGGAGGAAATAGGGTTAGTCGACTAGAGTATCTGTTAGTCGACTAGGAAGAAAGTCAAGTCGACTAATTTGGCTTACAGAGTCCAAACAGAGAGTTGAGAGTTTTTGTTCTAAGTGGACTAGTCGACTAGGGCTATATATCAAGTCGACTACATTGGGGTAGTCGACTATATCACTAGGGTAAGTCGACTTGGGAAGGGATTTTTGTGTGTAAGTAATCAAGGCTATTACAAAACTTTCTAAGTTTACACAACAACTTCCACAAACACCCGTAAGCTTAATAAACTCCATCTGAGGTAGAGCAAACATCATGTAGTAGTCGTGTTCGTCCATCATCAAAATCTAGTAATTGGAGAGGTGTCAACATCTTGAACTTGTCAGGTTCCAACATTCTCCCCCTTTTTGATGATGACAACATATGTCTATGATGGCTCCCCTGCAACAAAACTCCCCTGCAGTAACTAAGTTAAAAAAAATTTTGTCCCTGCAGAAAATGTTAGGTTGCACCTGCAAGATTATATGTTAGTATTCATAACATATATATGTCAAATAGTGTCACAAGTTTGCACAACATGCAGAATTTTCAGAATATACATACAGATACATATAGATACACAAAGATACACATATCACTATAAACACAGATACACATATCACAACATAAAATACATAACATAACAGAGTTTTTACATAACAAGTTACAAACATAACACAAAGTGATAACACATAAACACTTAACATTTCTCCCCCTTTGTCATTAACAAAAAGAGAAGATACATAGGTCTGAAACATAAACTGACATAGTCTTTAAAAACAGAAAATACATAATAGTTCTTCAAAAGCAAAAAGCAGAAAAAGACACTCCAACGTCAATAGCTTCAATCTTCGGATCCGGGAGGAGGAGGCGGGTGATGGATCTTGAGAAGACTGATTATGGCTGATTGGGTAGACTCAATGGATTGCAGCCTAGTCATCATCATAGATTGATTCTCAAGAATGCGAGAGTGAGAATCCAACAAATTTTGTTGTTGAGATTGAAGGGATGCTATCTGGGCGGACATTGAATTATAGAAAGCATCGGCATATGGATTTGGTTGAGTTGGAGGAGGATCGGGTTGTGAAGATGTAGATGGACCATGTGGAGGACTTGGTGGATTAGAAGGTGGTTGTTGGGGTTCATTAGAAGGAAACTCAGGTAGCTTCATCCTATTAATGGCAGCACGATCAAAGAACTCAAAACTCTTGACAACAGTCTCTTCAGAAGCAAGATCAACATTATACTTCCGAAAGATTGGAGTAAGAAAGGCGCCAAATGGTAGGTGAGAAGAATGAAACTTGACCATGGTGTCAAATATGATTTTAGCCCAATTAACGTCATGTCCAGCCATAATAGCATAGACACAGGACGATAATTCCCTTGAGTAGTAATTATAACTACCAGTCTTAGGGCAGATGTTATAGGAAAGGATTCTACCAATTAGACGGGGAATTGGCTTAAGCTTGTTGTTGGTCATGGGTAGATGTTGTCCTGGTAGAAAGATAAGATCTAAAACATCTTCATCATCCATCACAATCTCATCAAGAGTGAGGCCAGAATATGGAATAGATAAGATACGGCCAATATTCTTGATAGAAAGTTTAATATGAACACCTTTAACATAGGATGCAAGATAGGTTTTATTTTCATTATCTTCAAAGCTAAGTTGGTGTAGAAAAGATAGATTAGAAAAGGATAATAAGCATCCTTAACTTCAGAGGAGAACATGTTATATAAACCACAATTTCTAAGATAATCCATGATATCATAATCATAAAAATCATCATATTTGATGAACCTTCCTGGTATGATATCTAATTGAGACATACGAAGATAATCAGCCTCTAGCTGTGGATTTTTCAGATAAGTCCTAAAATCAACAGTGGTTGAAGAGGATGAACCAGGAGTGAATTTTGTTTTCTTGGAACGAGACATGATGAAAACTGAAATTGGAACAAAAAGACAGTAGATATTGAAGGAATATACTGAAATTGAAAAGATTTTACCCTGAAATGAAGAACTTGGAGAGGAATTGGAAGGAATTGGCTGGAAGAAGTCGCAGAACCCGGGTGCCCTAGTTTTTCTCCTTGGTCGACTGAAGCTCGGTTGGAAGGAGAGAATGAGGGATTATTAGGGTTTTGGTGAGTTAAAGAAAGAAATGAAAGGTTAAGATGAATCCTAGATATAAATCAATGGATAGGATTAAAAAATAATTGATATCGGATCCTTAACTTAAGTTATTGGGTCGGGTTTGAATCAAAAATCCGAAAACAGAAAAACAGAAATTCACAGTATTAGTCGACTTACAGGACAAAACTAGTCGACTAATAATAGGTCTAGTCGACTGTAAATTTACTATAGTCGACTAAATCTGGACAAATCAGAAAGTGAAGTTTCTGTTTGTTGCAGGAGTCGACTAGGTAATATTTCAAGTCGACTAAGACTTGTATAAGTCGACTAATAAGAGTTACAAGTCGACTAACTTGCATAAAAATACTGCCTTTGAAAAATCTAAGAAATTGTTTAAAAATCTGAAAAATTACAAATACCAAGATCTCTTCTAAATTTTATAAAGATATCTTCTTTTAGTGGTTTAGTTAATATATCAGCAACTTGATTATCAGTTGATATGAATTTAAAGAAATATCACCTTTTAAAGCATGATCACGTAAAAAATGATGTCGAATATCAATATGTTTGGTACGTGAATGGTGAACTGGATTTTTAGATAGATTAATAGCACTTGTATTATCACACATAATAGGTGAATTTGTGATAGTCATGCCATAATCAAGTAAGGTTTGTTTCATCCATATTATTTGTGCACATGCAACACTAGCAGCAATATATTCTGCCTCAGTTGTTGATAAGGACACGGAATTTTGCTTTTTACTGAACCAAGATACTAGTGAATGTCCCAAAAAGTGACAAGTACCACTAGTACTCTTCCGGTCAGATTTACAACCAGCAAAATCAGCATCACTATAAGATAATAAATCAAATGTGCATGACTTTGGATAAAATAAACCATAGTTGACAGTGTTATTTAAATATCTAAAAATCCTTTTCACGGCTTTAATATGTGATTCCTTAGGATTTGACTGATATCTAGCACATAAGCATACGCTAAACATTATATCAGGTCTACTAGAAGTAATATAAAGTAGAGAGCCAATCATACCTCTATATAGTTTCTGATCGACATTCTTACCACTTTCATCTTTGTCCAAAAAGGTAGTTGTACTCATGGGAGTATTCTTGTGACCAGAATTTTCCATACCAAATCGCTTTAGAAGTTCCTTAGCGTATTTGCATTGGGAGATGAAGATTCCATCCTTCATTTGTTTGATTTGAAGACCGAGGAAGTAAGTGAGTTCGCCCATGTGGCTCATCTCAAATTCATTCTGCATAGTCTTAGAAAATTCTTGACAAAGATCATCATTAGTAGAACCAAATAATATATCATCAACATAAATCTGAATTATTAAGATATCTTTATTAACATGTTTGATAAAAAGAGTTGTATCTGCACTTCCCATTTTAAAATCAGAATTTAAAAGAAAACTCTTTAATCTATCATACCAAGCACGAGGTGCTTGTTTTAAACCATATAAAGCTTTTTAAGTTTGAAAACATGGTTAGGAAATTTTTCATGTTCAAACCTGGTGGTTGTTCAACATAAACAGTTTCTTTAATTATTCCATTTAAAAAGGCACTTTTTACATCCATTTGATATAATTTGAAATTCATAAAACATGAAAAGCAAGTAATATACGAATTGATTCAAGTCTTGCAACTGGAGCATAAGTTTCATCGAAATCAATACCTTCTTCTTGATTATACCCTTGTGCTACTAACCTTGCCTTGTTCTTAATGACTTCACCGGATTCATTGAGTTTGTTCTTGAAGACCCATCTTGTACCGATGACGGGATGATCAGTAGGACGTTGCACAAGATCCCACACATCATTTCTCACAAATTGGTTCAACTCTTCTTGCATGGCGATTATCCAAAAATCGTCCTCACATGCTTCGTTGATATTCTTCGGTTCAATGATTGAAATGAAGGCAATTTGTGTCATGTAGTTCAACTTGGATCTCGTTTGAACGCCTTGATTTATATCTCCAATACCAAATCTTGTGGATGATTCCTTACTTCAACATAGGCTTTCGGTAACTCGGTAGGAATTTCTTCATCCTTAGACACGTTAGTATCAACAGAAGATATAACAATATTATCTTTAGGAGAATCTATAATATGATCATCATCAAGTGGAGAAGCATTAGAAACAAGTTTAGTCAAGGATTCATCAAATTTAACATGTAAAGATTCTTCAATTGTAAAAGATTTTTTATTAAAAATTCTATATGCTTTACTATGAGTAGAATAGCCAACAAAAATACCTTCATTGGATCTAGCATCAAATTTATCTAAAGCATCTTTTGTATTTAAAATAAAGCATTTACAACCAAAAATCTTAAAATATGAAACTTTTGGAATCCGATCATGAAACAATTCATAAGAAGTTTTATTTAAAAATGGTCGAATAAGAACTCGATTTAAAACATAACAAGCAGTAGCAGTGGCTTCAGCCTAAAAATATTTTGGTAAGTTACTATCCATAAGCATAGTTCTAGCACATTCTTGCAAAGTCCTATTCTTTCTCTCTACAACACCATTTTGAGGAGATGCTCTAGGAAATGCAAAATTATGTGTAATACCATACTTATTACAGAAATTTGAAAAAGATTCATTCTCAAATTCTCCTCCATGATCACTACGAATAGTGACTATGTTTAGAGACTTTTGATTTTGAATTCTTTTACAAAAACTTACAAATTCATCAAAGTGTCATTTTTATTTTTCAGAAAAATCACCCATGAAAAACGTGAATAATCATCAACAATGACAAAAACATATCTACTCTTGTTTAATGAAGAAACACGAGTAGGACCAAATAAATCCAAATGCAATAATTCTAAAGGTCTTTTTGTAGAAACCAAATCTTTTGATTTAAAAGAAGATTTAACTTGTTTTCCTAATTGACAAGAATCACAAAAATAGTCCTTTTTGAAAGCAATTTTTGGAAGACCTTTAACTAAGTTAAATTTTGAAATCTTAGAAATAGTTTTCATATTCAAATGACCAAATCTTTTATGCCATAAAAATAATCATTATTTGAAGCAATTAGACATAAATTTTCATTTGAAGACATGCATGCTATTGACAATTCATATATGTTATTGTTTCGAAAACCTTTAAACAAAATATCTTTCATAGTAGCATCATAAATAAGACAAACATCTTTTTCAAACACAATTTTATAACCCTTATCACATAATTGACTAATACTTAATAGATTGTGTTTTAAACCACTTACAAAAGAACATTTTCAATAAGAGGTTTTGAAAGATTACCAACAATGCCGGTTCCAATAACTTTTCCTTTGTTATTGTCTCCAAAGATCACTGTACCTCCTTTTTTGATTTGTACGGAAGACAATAGTTGTATATGTCCGGTCATGTGTTTGGAACACCCACTATCAAGTATCCACTTTTCTTTGTTAGGTACCTATAAGATGAAACAATAAATATGGTACCCATCATGATAGGGTCCGAAAAAGGTTAGCCTTTAGGAACCCAAATCCAATTGGAATTTGGTTTCCATTTGTTAGTATAAACATAATTCTTAGAATTACACACATCATGTATAAAAGATGCAACATAAATATTCTTATCAATATTATTTAGATTCTTAGGAACCCATATATATTTGCATCTACTTCTTTTTGAAATATAATTTCTTTTTACAAAAGAATTGTATGGATTATGAACATGTGTAGATTTTACAAAATTAGTCTTTGAAAAACCAATACCAACATGAGTAGGCTTATACATGTTATCTTTTGAAAAACCAAGACCAAAATGGTTGTTAGACATCTTTTGAGAAGATAATAACATATTTAAATTCTCTTTTCCTTTATTAAATTTATTTACATTTTTCAAAAGATCTTCATACTTAACTTTGAAACTTATCATATCTTTATCTAAAACATTAATTCTAGAACTTAAAGAAAAAATTTCCTTTTTAAGTAAAGCATTCTCTTTTAAGAAAACTTCATTGTCTCTTTTTAAAGATACAATAACTTTTTCAAATTCTTCTTTTTGAGAACTAAAAGATGATGTTTGAGAAACAAGAATTGAATTATCATTAACAAGTTTTTCATTTTCCTTTATTAAAACTTTATTTCTAATCTTTTCAGTTTTGAAATTACTATAAAGTTCATTAAAGGCTTCTAATAAAGCATCATAATCTTGTACCTCATCTTCTTGGGCCATGAAGCAAATATTGGCGGTTTCCGTTGCTTCTTCTTCGTCCGAGGAAGATGAGTCGCTATCATCCCATGTTGCTTGAAAGGCCTTCTTATTCTTGTTGAACTTGTTGAATTTGTTGGACTTGTTGAAAGTCTTGAAGTGTCCTTTTGATTTCATCAATGGACAATCCTTCTTCATGTGGCCTGGTTTGTTACACTTAAAACAAGTAGTAGTATCGTTAGTATCTTTATTCTTATTATACTTACCTTGTTTTAAGAACCTTTTGAACTTTCTTGAAAGCATGGCCATTTCTTCTTCATCTTCATCCGAATTATCTGTATCTGAAGTTGCATGGAAGGCAAGAACTTTCTTCTTGGATTGATGTTGTTGTTCGTCCTTCTTTCTTTCTTCTATTTGCACTTCATATGCCATTAGATTACCGATTAGGTTTTCTAATGTCATCGTTGAGAGATCGTTCGCCTCTTCAATGGCGGTTGTCTTCTTCTCCCATTCCGGTGTGAGTGCTCGAAGGATCTTACGGACTCGTTCAACTTGAGTGTAGTCCTTTCCAAGGGATGCAAGAGTGTTGGTGATGTCGGTGAACCTTGTAACCATTTCGGATATGGTTTCGTTCTCCTTCATCTTGAACAATTCAAATCTGTGGACAAGAACAGAAATTTTAGATTCCTTAACCTTGTTCGTACCTTCATGTGTTACCTCGAGTGTATGCCATATTTGATGTGCAGAGGTTGATGTAGACACACGGTTGAATTCCTCTTTGGTTAAGGCACAAAAGAGAGCGTTCATCGCCTTGGCATCCAGATTTGCATTCTTCTTTTGTTCTTCACTCCAAGCGCTGTAATTGGTTGTAGGCTTGTATATGCTGCTTCTACGATGTTCCAAAGATCGTAGTCAAGTGACTGCAAGTAGATCTTCATTCTACACTTCCAGTAATTGTAGTTGGTTCCGTCAAAGAGCGGTGGACGTTGTGTAGAATGCCCTTCTTTGAATTGGGATGATTGGAAATCCGTTGCCATCCTTGTATGGTTGTTTGCCTTGAAACCTGCTCTGATACCAAATGTAGGATCTATATAACAAGCAAAACAACACTAGAGGGGGGGTGAATAGTGTTATTTAAACTTTAAACAAATCACTTGCAGAAATTAAATAATCACAAGAGATTAAGCACAGAAAAACAAACGCAAACAGCGGAGAGTTATCCTGCTTCGGTCCTTGTGACCTACATCCAGTCCCCAAGCAAACGCTTGAGATTTTCCTTTACTTTCCTTGTGTACACCCTACAACAAGTGCCTTGTGCACCACTTGACAAACACCCTTTGCCAACGTGCACAACTTCTCTTCCACCAAGAGAACACGCCTTGTACAATCTTCTACACCCAAGAAGACTCCTTGTACAACTTTCTTTGAAATGAATACAATAACTTCCTATAGCCTTGATAAGGATCTGTAGTGGACAAGGTTCTGTATAGGAATGTTTAACTTCAGAATTCTTCACAAGAGGAAATGGCTTTTGGTGAAGAAAGAAGTTGCAAATTTCAGTTTTCAGGATTCTGGAAATTTTGGCTTTGGAAATCTGATTGAAAGAATTAGTGAATGGCCTTAGGAATAACTTCTCTATATATAGATGTAGACTAGGGTTAGTTAGGGAAGTTATGGCATCAATTCAGACAATTTAAACATTTGAAAACGTTGCCAAATGAATCAGATAAGAGAAACTGTCCAACAGTCAGAAACTGCTTATAGTCGACTAGGATACTGGATTAGTCGACTAGGCTAGGCAAAAGTTCACTTATTAGTCGACTAGGTAAGATTGTTAGTCGACTAGGGAAGTGTCTGTTGGAAACAAAAGTTTCTGGATAACTGAAATTAGTCGACTGTAACTAACTTGTAGTCGACTTAAAACTGGATTAGTCGACTGGAGGAAATAGGGTTAGTCGACTAGAGTATCTGTTAGTCGACTAGGAAGAAAGTCAAGTCGACTAATTTGGCTTACAGAGTCCAAACAGAGAGTTGAGAGTTTTTGTTCTAAGTGGACTAGTCGACTAGGGCTATATATCAAGTCGACTACATTGGGGTAGTCGACTATATCACTAGGGTAAGTCGACTTGGGAAGGGATTTTTGTGTGTAAGTAATCAAGGCTATTACAAAACTTTCTAAGTTTACACAACAACTTCCACAAACACCCGTAAGCTTAATAAACTCCATCTGAGGTAGAGCAAACATCATGTAGTAGTCGTGTTCGTCCATCATCAAAATCTAGTAATTGGAGAGGCGTCAACATCTTGAACTTGTCAGTTTCCAACATTCTCCCCTTTTTGATGATGACAACATATGTCTATGATGGCTCCCCTGCAACAAAACTCCCCTGCAGTAACTAAGTTAAAAAAATTTTGTCCCTGCAGAAAATGTTAGGTTGCACCTGCATGATTATATGTTAGTATTCATAACATATATATGTCAAATAGTGTCACAAGTTTGCACAACATGCAGAATTTTCAGAATATACATACAGATACATATAGATACACAAAGATACACATATCACTATAAACACAGATACACATATCACAACATAAAATACATAACATAACAGAGTTTTTACATAACAAGTTACAAACATAACACAAAGTGATAACACATAAACACTTAACATTTCTCCCCCTTTGTCATTAACAAAAAGAGAAGATACATAGGTCTGAAACATAAACTGACATAGTCTTTAAAAACAGAAAATACATAATAGTTCTTCAAAAGCAAAAAGCAGAAAAAGACACTCCAACGTCAATAGCTTCAATCTTCGGATCCGGGAGGAGGAGGCGGGTGATGGATCTTGAGAAGACTGATTATGGCTGATTGGGTAGACTCAATGGATTGCAGCCTAGTCATCATCATAGATTGATTCTCAAGAATGCGAGAGTGAGAATCCAACAAATTTTGTTGTTGAGATTGAAGGGATGCTATCTGGGCGGACATTGAATTATAGAAAGCATCGGCATATGGATTTGGTTGAGTTGGAGGAGGATCGGGTTGTGAAGATGTAGATGGACCATGTGGAGGACTTGGTGGATTAGAAGGTGGTTGTTGGGGTTCATTAGAAGGAAACTCAGGTAGCTTCATCCTATTAATGGCAGCACGATCAAAGAACTCAAACTCTTGACAACAGTCTCTTCAGAAGCAAGATCAACATTATACTTCCGAAAGATTGGAGTAAGAAAGGCGCCAAATGGTAGGTGAGAAGATGAAACTTGACCATGGTGTCAAATATGATTTTAGCCCAATTAACGTCATGTCCAGCCATAATAGCATAGACACAGGACGATAATTCCCTTGAGTAGTAATTATAACTACCAGTCTTAGGGCAGATGTTATAGGAAAGGATTCTACCAATTAGACGGGAATTGGCTTAAGCTTGTTGTTGGTCATGGGTAGATGTTGTCCTGGTAGAAAGATAAGATCTAAAACATCTTCATCATCCATCACAATCTCATCAAGAGTGAGGCCAGAATATGGAATAGATAAGATACGGCCAATATTCTTGATAGAAAGTTTAATATGAACACCTTTAA
Organism: Agave tequilana; assembly: GCA_038442645.1. Classification (NCBI taxonomy): domain Eukaryota; kingdom Viridiplantae; phylum Streptophyta; class Magnoliopsida; order Asparagales; family Asparagaceae; genus Agave; species Agave tequilana. The sequence continues at coordinate 13,548 of JAVJIF010027247.1, read as the reverse complement.
CATAGGATGCAAGATAGGTTTTATTTTCATTATCTTCAAAAGCTAAGTTGGTGTAGAAAAGATAGATTAGAAAAGGATAATAAGCATCCTTAACTTCAGAGGAGAACATGTTATATAAACCACAATTTCTAAGATAATCCATGATATCATAATCATAAAATCATCATATTTGATGAACCTTCCTGGTATGATATCTAATTGAGACATACGAAGATAATCAGCCTCTAGCTGTGGATTTTTCAGATAAGTCCTAAAATCAACAGTGGTTGAAGAGGATGAACCAGGAGTGAATTTTGTTTTCTTGGAACGAGACATGATGAAAACTGAAATTGGAACAAAAAGACAGTAGATATTGAAGGAATATACTGAAATTGAAAAGATTTTACCCTGAAATGAAGAACTTGGAGAGGAATTGGAAGGAATTGGCTGGAAGAAGTCGCAGAACCCGGGTGCCCTAGTTTTTCTCCTTGGTCGACTGAAGCTCGGTTGGAAGGAGAGAATGAGGGATTATTAGGGTTTTGGTGAGTTAAAGAAAGAAATGAAAGGTTAAGATGAATCCTAGATATAAATCAATGGATAGGATTAAAAAATAATTGATATCGGATCCTTAACTTAAGTTATTGGGTCGGGTTTGAATCAAAAATCCGAAAACAGAAAAACAGAAATTCACAGTATTAGTCGACTTACAGGACAAAACTAGTCGACTAATAATAGGTCTAGTCGACTGTAAATTTACTATAGTCGACTAAATCTGGACAAATCAGAAAGTGAAGTTTCTGTTTGTTGCAGGAGTCGACTAGGTAATATTTCAAGTCGACTAAGACTTGTATAAGTCGACTAATAAGAGTTACAAGTCGACTAACTTGCATAAAAATACTGCCTTTGAAAAAATCTAAGAAATTGTTTAAAAATCTGAAAAATTACAAATACCAAGATCTCTTCTAAATTTTATAAAGATATCTTCTTTTAGTGGTTTAGTTAATATATCAGCAACTTGATTATCAGTTGATATGAAATTTAAAGAAATATCACCTTTTAAAGCATGATCACGTAAAAAATGATGTCGAATATCAATATGTTTGGTACGTGAATGGTGAACTGGATTTTTAGATAGATTAATAGCACTTGTATTATCACACATAATAGGTGAATTTGTGATAGTCATGCCATAATCAAGTAAGTTTGTTTCATCCATATTATTTGTGCACATGCAACACTAGCAGCAATATATTCTGCCTCAGTTGTTGATAAGACACGGAATTTTGCTTTTTACTGAACCAAGATACTAGTGAATGTCCCAAAAAGTGACAAGTACCACTAGTACTCTTCCGGTCAGATTTACAACCAGCAAAATCAGCATCACTATAAATAATAAATCAAATGTGCATGACTTTGGATAAAATAAACCATAGTTGACAGTGTTATTTAAATATCTAAAAATCCTTTTCACGGCTTTAATATGTGATTCCTTAGGATTTGACTGATATCTAGCACATAAGCATACACTAAACATTATATCAGGTCTACTAGAAGTAATATAAGTAGAGAGCCAATCATACCTCTATATAGTTTCTGATCGACATTCTTACCACTTTCATCTTTGTCCAAAAAGTAGTTGTACTCATGGGAGTATTCTTGTGACCAGAATTTTTCATATCAAATCGCTTTAGAAGTTCCTTAGCGTATTTGCATTGGGAGATGAAGATTCCATCCTTCATTTGTTTGATTTGAAGACCGAGGAAGTAAGTGAGTTCGCCCATGTGGCTCATCTCAAATTCATTCTGCATAGTCTTAGAAAATTCTTGACAAAGATCATCATTAGTAGAACCAAATAATATATCATCAACATAAATCTGAATTATTAAGATATCTTTATTAACATGTTTGATAAAAAGAGTTGTATCTGCACTTCCCATTTTAAAATCAGAATTTAAAAGAAAACTCTTTAATCTATCATACCAAGCACGAGGTGCTTGTTTTAAACCATATAAAGCTTTTTAAAGTTTGAAAACATGGTTAGGAAATTTTTCATGTTCAAAACCTGGTGGTTGTTCACATAAACAGTTTCTTTAATTATTCCATTTAAAAAGGCACTTTTTACATCCATTTGATATAATTTGAAATTCATAAACATGAAAAAGCAAGTAATATACGAATTGATTCAAGTCTTGCAACTGGAGCATAAGTTTCATCGAAATCAATACCTTCTTCTTGATTATACCCTTGTGCTACTAACCTTGCCTTGTTCTTAATGACTCACCGGATTCATTGAGTTTGTTCTTGAAGACCCATCTTGTACCGATGACGGGATGATCAGTAGGATGTTGCACAAGATCCCACACATCATTTCTCACAAATTGGTTCAACTCTTCTTGCATGGCGATTATCCAAAAATCGTCCTCACATGCTTCGTTGATATTCTTCGGTTCAATGATTGAAATGAAGCAATTTGTGTCATGTAGTTCAACTTGGATCTCGTTTGAACGCCTTGATTTATATCTCCAATTACCAAATCTTGTGGATGATTCCTTACTTCAACATAGGCTTTCGGTAACTCGGTAGGAATTTCTTCATCCTTAGACACGTTAGTATCAACAGAGATATAACAATATTATCTTTAGGAGAATCTATAATATGATCATCATCAAGTGGAGAAGCATTAGAAACAAGTTTAGTCAAGGATTCATCAAATTTAACATGTAAAGATTCTTCAATTGTAAAAGATTTTTTATTAAAAATTCTATATGCTTTACTATGAGTAGAATAGCCAACAAAAATACCTCATTGGATCTAGCATCAAATTTATCTAAAGCATCTTTTGTATTTAAAATAAAGCATTTACAACCAAAAATCTTAAAATATGAAACTTTTGGAATCCGATCATGAAACAATTCGTAAGAAGTTTTATTTAAAAATGGTCGAATAAGAACTCGATTTAAAACATAACAAGCAGTAGCAGTGGCTTCAATTAAATCCCATAAAAATGGTCGACTGCCAGAGCCTGGCAAGTATTTTTCAGGATTTAAAAACTGGTCTTTTTAACTTCAATTAAATCCCATAAAATCACATAAATTCCACAAAAATCAGTTCTTATATTATCTTTGAAATACAAATATGTGCGACAAAAACACATATTTTTAAACTATTTGAACCATTTTTGTGACTTAAAAAATTTGCCTTAAACCAAAACCGTATTTTCCAAAACTTGAATTTTTGAATGAAAATCCGATTTTTCCAAAACACATGTAAATACAAAAACATGATATTAAACAACTTTGAAGCATATAGTATATGGATAGAATCCAATATACATGAAAGAGATATATATTGTTTTTGACATTAAATCCAAAAATAGGTTTTGTCTAAATACAAAACTCCAAACACATGAATAGTGTATCAAAATAAGTTTTTCTAAATAGGTGAAGCATATATGTATATAGATCAAATCTAATATACATTAAACCATGTAAACTTATTTTGATTCAATTCTATTCATGAAAACCAAGATCGGTTAAACCGAAAACTGAAAACTAAAACCAATAAACATGAAACTTAAAACAAGTGTGCGTTGTGAACTTGAGCATATCACACTATCTAATCTTTACGATGGATCTAAACTAAATCTTAACTAAACAAACCGAAGCCTTCTTGTAGAACGCCGTCTCCAAGTTGACTCGATCCAAATGCGATTCCCCGAGCTTGACTCCAACGAGTGCTAGAAGTGAACTTTGACGCTCGAGCTCTTGAATCACCATGTGAAAGCTCCAAAACACCTTTGTTGAAGCTAATCACCTACTAATATCTTGGTTAAATATCTGAAACAAAATATCACAAGATTATTAGTAAACTATATAATCATCATTAAAATTAGAGTGGAAGGCCTCTGGGCCAACAATTGGTACGAAGGGAAGAGGAAGATAAACCAGTGAACTTGTTTCTTGGCGTCGCCTTGTTGTCTCCCTCTTCCAAGCGATGCTGAAAACAAAAGAAGCTAATAAAAGAAAAGAGATGACTTCATGGAATCAAATATGCAAGAAAGAATAGCATAAAAAAATAATAAAGAGAAAATTAAAGAAAGACTTAGACTGAACGCTGCAAGATCATGAAGAAGAATTCTGATTTTATTCAATAAGCATCAAATATAAGCCCTTGATCCTCTCCAATCTCGTATTACAACGCTCAAAACTCTCTTTTTCTGGCTTTTTAGCTCTCTCGTGTACTCTCTCTCTCTCAATGAATACAAGTATTTATAGAAAAATAGTGATAAAGGGGAGCGTAGGGAGATAGGAAGAGTTGGCTATTTTTGAATTTCAATCTTCCCCTTATCTCCAAGCTTGATTTATCCAGAATTCTGATCTGTAACTTATTGGGTGTTGATTGCTGATTATTGCTAATCAGATGATAGAATTTGAAACAGTAATTAACATAAGAGTTGTAGCCTTTTACATCTTCTTTCTGGATCATCTTGAATCATCAGATTTGAGATTTCGTAGAGAAAGTTATAATTAAAATGCTAAACTGTATTCAATCTGAATCCGAATCTAAATTGCTTCATTTCATCCGTTGATCTTCTCTCTATCTATTTATCCTCAGCAAACCCAATAGCGTTTTCAAAAATTCATTTTTTCTTTGAATTTTTTATAGTATTATCTTATCTAGTAAATTCAATCCTCAGATAAGATAGACTAAAGATTCTCTGAATTTGAGTCGTCCCTATTTGATTTGAACTTTTGGGTTTGTTTGGATATGATTCGTGTTTATCTTCTCTTTATCATCCTGCAAGGATTAGGACATTAAGACAGAATATGTGTAAGAATATAATAATGTTTATGTAATATGTGTGTCCAAACACAGCCCCACACTTATCTTTTGCTCGTCCTCGAGCAAAACAAAACTAACCTAAGGTTTTTATTGGACAACTTTTGCAGGTCACGCGATTGCACTTAGCATGTGCAATAAGTCTTTAAACCTCTAGGTTATCTCTAGAAGAGGAGTTATACTCTCCTGAGGGTTTTCAGTGGATTACACCCACAAAATCCATAAAGAAAAGAAACAATTTGTTAGTATTATTGAAAATACATTTTGAAAAGAAGAGAAAATATTTGAAGTGTTTTTACAAGTATTAAGCAACTTGTAAGTTATAAGAGTACCAAATTATTCATCCCTAGACTTAGCCTCTATTCAAATTTATTATCAATTAAGGTTAGGAATAAAATTGTATTCTCAACTAGTCTATTATTTTACCCTAAGTTATATGCATCTTGTGGCCGTGAATATTTTAACTAAGGGTTCTTCAACTCTAACTCTTATACCTTATTTGTGTATATGTTGGTTGTAATATTCCTTAGCTTTCTTAGGCTTTCTAATTTGCCTATGTAATGAGCCTTAGTCGGTGACTCCAAAACCGGACGGTTTAAGGCCACCGGATGAGAAAACACCCAAGAAGTTAGGACTTGAGCAAATAAGGCTACAAAATTAAGGATTTATTTGGTGATATGAACCATTTTTAGGCATAATAATCATGCTTTATGAGGCACAAAACCTGGATTCTTATTCTATATAATATATATATATATATATTCTTCTCTCTCTTTTTTTTCTTCTTTTTTTTAAGGCATAAGAATCTTTGTTTTTGAACCCTAAGTATGTAAGTATATAAAAGATGCATATTTTATCAAGGTAAAAATCAAGACTGGATTACTTTTTCAATTTTTTCTTCATATCCCTAGAAATTAAATAAATATTCTTATTTCAACCAAGTAGAAGAAATTCTATTTATGATTCTCTTATTCCTTAAAATTAACTTAATTTCTTGCAAAAATAAGTCAAAGTGTTATTTTCCTTTTCAAAAAGTTTTTTTTGTAAAAAAGAAAATGTTTTTTTAAAATTTTAAATCTTTAATCTTTTTATTTTATTTTATTTTTATAAAACCTAAAAGAAAACCTATGTTAACTCTCCCCCACACTTATCTCATGCATTGTCCTCAATGTATGAATAAATGCATAGCATGCTACAAATGTAAGAATGTGAAGTGTAGATAGTACCTGATGAGGACGCGTGTATGTCATCCATCATTGTCTAATTAAGAGAAAAATATAAAAACTATAATACATAAATGGATTCCTAGTATGTATAGAGATCAATCCTGATAAACAGGATCTTCCAGAAGGATTTCCTCCACTTCTGCGCTTAGATACTCACGGTATAGCTTTAAACAATGGCCATTTACTTGAAAAGTGGTACCATCCGTGGTATTGTGGACCTCAACTGCACCATGTGGGTACCTTATGAACAATGTATGGACCGTCCAACGGCAGAATTTAGTTTTCCCAGAAAGAGATGTAGAGGGGAATTGTACAGTAAAACTTTTTGTCTTGGCGGAAATTCCTTCCGAGTTATGATCCTATCAAGCATAATCTTCATACGATCCCTGTACCATTTTGAACAATCATATACATCATTTCTTATCTCTTCAAGCTCATCCAGTTGAAGTTTCCTAGACTCTCCGGCCTTGTCTAGATCAAAATTTAGGCGTTTGATTGCCCAGTATGCTTTATGTTCTAACTCGACAGGAAAATGGCAAGCCTTGCCATAAACTAACCTATATGGAGACATTCCTATAGGAGTTTTGAATGCAGTTCTATATGCCCATAAGGCATCAGTCAGGCGAAAAGACCAATCTTTTCTACTGGTGTTCACAGTTTTCTCTAGAATGGTCTTAATGGCTCGATTGGATACTTCTACTTGGCCACTAGTCTGTGGGTGGTAAGGGGTGGCTACTCTATGGTTGATGCAATATTTTCTCATTAAGGTTTCAAATGTACGATTGTAGAAATATTTTCCACCATCGCTGATGATTACACGAGGAAAGCCAAAACGAGAGAATACATTCTCTTTCAAGAAGTTTACCACAACTTTGTGGTCATTGGTTTTACATGCAACCGCCTCTATTCATTTAGAGACGTAGTCAACTACTACAAGGATATATTGGTATCCATGGGATATAGGAAAGGGACCTATGAAGTCAATGCCCCAAACATCAAAGAATTCGACAACTAAGATCGAGTTTAACAGCATTTCATTCCGGCGTGCAATCTTCTCTAATATTTGACAACGATCACATGATTGACAGTAGATATGAGCGTCACGAAATAGAGTAGGCCAATAAAAACCACATTGTAAAATTTTTGGAGCAGTTTTCTTCCCACTAAAATGACCTCCACAGGCTTGGTCATGGCAAAATGAAAGTATGCTCCTAAATTCTGAGTCAGGAATGTAGCGTCGAATGATCTGATTGGGACAGTACTTGGACAAGTATGGTTCATCCCAGAAGAACCATTTGTCCCTAGCTAAGAAACGCAATCGTTCTTACTTGGTCCATGAATCGGGCATCTGTTCCGTGACAAGATAATTCATAATGTCAGCATACCACGAAACAATTGAAAAGGAGACGGACATTAATTGCTCATCAGAAAATGTCTCAAGGACAGGTAGTGAGTCAGACACAGATTCGACCACAATCTTAGACAAATGATCTGCTATAACATTCTCAGCTCTCTTTTTATCATGGATTTGTAAGTCGAATTCCTGTAGGAGTAAGATCCAACAGATTAAACGGGCTTTAGCATCTTTTTTCGTGAGAAGGTACTTTAAAGCTGCATGATCGGTGTAGATTAGGACCTTTGAACCTATAAGGTATGGACAAAATTTGTTAAGAGTGAAAACAACTGCTAACAACTCTTTTTCAGTGATGGAATAATTCAGTTGGGCATCGTTAAGAGTCTTACTGGCATAGCAATTGACGTGAGGAAGTTTATCCACTCGTTGGCCTAGGACAACCCCTACAGCATAGTCGAAAGCGTCACATATCACCTCAAATGGGAGATTCCAATCAGGTGGTCAGATGAGGGGTGTCGAGGTTAACTCGGTCTTTAGCCTTTCAAAGGCTTCCAAACAAGAAGGGGTGAACTAAAGAAAAACATCATTTGCTAGAAGATCACAAAGAGATTTGGTGATTTTAGAAAAATCTTTGATAAAGCGATGGTAAAATCTAGCATGGCCTAAGAGAAATCGCACCTCTTGAACAGTTTTAAGAGGTGGTAATTTGGTGATTAGCTCTACCTTAGCTTTATCAACCTCTATGCTTCTATCAGAAACAATGTGTCCTAAGATAATCCTGAATTTCACCATGAAATGACATTTTTTTTCAATTAAGAACTAGATTCTTCTCCTTGCATCTTATTAACACCAATGATAGATGATATAAACTCTCATCAAAAGTAGACCCAAAGACAGAGAAGTCATCCATGAAAACCTCCAAAATCGCTCAACCATATTTGAAAAGATGCTCAATATACACCTCTGAAAAGTAGCTGGTGCATTGTATAGCCCAAAGAGCATGCGACGATATGCAAATGTGCCAAATGGACATGTGAATGTCGTTTTCTCTTGGTCCTCATAAGCAATATGAATTTGGTTATATCCTGAATAACCATCGAGGAAGGAATAGTAAGCGTGACCGGCAATACGTTCTAACATTTGGTCAATAAAAGGCAAAGGAAAATGATCTTTCAAGTCATGGAGTTGAGTTTCCTATAGTCTATGCACATTCGCCAACCAGTTTGAATACGAGTTGGAACCAACTCATTGTTCTCATTAGTAACAACTGTGACTCTGAATTTTTTGGGTACAACTTGTATCGGACTAACCCACTGACTATCAGAGATAGGATAAATGATACCCTCATCTAACAATTTTATTATCTCCGCTCTCACCACCTCTTTCAGAACAGGATTTAAATGCCTCTGCGGTTCTCTCGAGGTCTTGGCATTTTCTTCAAGATGAATTTGGTGCATTACCACAGAGGGGCTAATTCCCTTGATGTCTACTATGATCCATCCTATGGCTTCTATATGTTCCTCAAGAACATCTAGCAACTTTTCTTCTTGGCCCTTATCTAAATGAGATGATATGATTACAGACAAGGTTTCTGACTTACCTAGGAAGGCATACTTCAATGTATCAGGTAAAGGTTTGAGCTCCAACTTAGGAGGCTCAAAGATTGATGGAACAGGAACAGATATTGACAATGGTGAGGGTTCTACCTTAGGTCTCCATAGGTTGGTGTCCATGATGGGGATAGAATCTAACAATGCGTTCACCTCTTCTATAGACTCCTCAATATCAAAATTCATTTCAAAATGGGCCAAGCATTTCTCCATGGGGTCTTCATACCAAGACTCCTCAAAGTTGTGATTGACCGACACATCAATCATGTTGACCTCCTCATGATCATCCATTACATGTGGTTGGGAACTAGTATGAAAAACGTTTAGCTCAACTGTCATATTCCCAAATTACAAGGTCATGACTCCATTCCTACATCTAATAACAGCATCAGCAATAGTAAGGAATGGTCTCCCTAAAATCACAGGGGAGTGATTGCTTGGATCTCTAACTGGTTCAGTGTCTAAGATCACAAAGTCAGCGAAAATAGAATTCGTTGACCTTCAAAATAACATCCTCAACAATTCCCTTGGGGACCTTAACTGACCTATCTGCTAGAAGCAATGTAAGGTTAGTGGGTTATAACTCCCCTAAACCTAATTATTTGTACATAGAATAGGGTAAAGGTTTACACTTGCCCCTAAATCTAGTAGACACTGATCCATAACCTAATTTCCTATCCTAACAGAAATAGTTGAACTCCCTGAATCCTCATATTTGGGTGCAATAGGTTGCTGGATGAGACATGATGCTTATGTAGCAAATGCAGCTTCACAAGGCACAGAACTTTTCCTCTTGACCGTGATTAGGTCTTTTAGAAATTTAGCATATGAAGTATCTGATTATGGCATCCAAGAAGGGAATGTTGATTTGGATGATTTTGAAAATTTTAAAATTCCTTCACAATGATTTTTCTTCTTAGTTGTTGAAGACGTTGAGAAAAATGGGGCTTTGGGCACAAAAGATTTATCTTGATTGTCAACAATAATTTAATCATCTTTCTTTGTTGACTCCTTTGGTTCATTTTTTTCTTTTTCTTTTATAATTTTAGGATTGTTTGGTGGATCTTGGACTTGGTTGTCCACTCTCTTGCCTGACCGTAAAGTGTGGATGGCTTGGACTTGACGGTTTGAATCAGAATTAATTTCAAACTGGCCTGTCAGAGTATTTTGAGGAGCAGGTTGTCCTCTCGGGTTGGGCACAGTTTGACTAGGAAAATGTCCTTTCTCTCTCTCCCTAACAGTTGCAGCTAACTGTTCTATCTGAACCTCGAGCCTGGCGATCGTCTGATCCTGATTGTGACACATTTGGGCGTGAGTTTGATTAGTTATTAGTTGGCTCTGCATGAATTGTTGGAGAGTGTCCTCTAAAGATGGTTTTCTTTGATTGGGAGGGACATATGGAGGGACAGATGATGTTGCATTGAATTGATTTCCCTTATGAATTGATTATTAGAAGATGGTCCTTGAAATGATGATGATCCACCATATCCTTGTCTTTGAGGAGACGTCCATGAAAGGTTGGGATGATTCCGCCATCCCCGATTGTATGTTTCACTAAATGGGTTGTTGTTGGGATAGGGCTTGCGAAATGTATTGAGTACATTTGCTTGCTCCGCTTTGATAATTGGCAACCCGGGGCATTGTTCAACAAGTGGTTTTGGCTGTCACAAAGGACACAAATGGGAAACACTACTGGCTTGGATGGTTCGGGAGCTAAAGATTGTGCTCCCTTACTTAATTCTAATGCTTCAAGTCTTCATACTACTAATGTCAATTTGGCATCACTCTCAAAATTAGGGTTGACTTTATGTATACCACCCCTGTTAGTGAAAGTTGAGATGGTAAGTTGCTTATTATTAACACTAACAGGCTCCATTCTAGAGTATTTTCTGCTACCTCTTCAAAGAATTGCCATGCATCATCAACCATTTTGCTCGTGAATGTTACATTGCAAAGGGACTCAATCATGGTCTTATTCAAGTAGTCTAACCCTTCGTAAAGAATTTGAATCAAACGGATCTTTTCGAATCCGTGATGGGGATACTCAAGTAAAAGATCCTTGAATCTTTCAAAATTTTGAAGAACGTCTCCCCTTTAGTTGATGGAAGGTGTTGAGGGCTTGACGTATGGTAGCAGTTTTCTGCTTAGAATAAAACTTCCTATAGAAGGCTTCAGCTAATCCTACCCAAGTAGAAATTAAACCCAGTAGGAGAGAAAGAAGCCAAGATTTGGCTCTTTCTTTTAGAGAAAGGGGAATAATTTAAGTTTTAGGGATTCTTGTGTCATTTGATGATACTTCATGGTTCCACAAATATTCTCAAATTCCCTAACGTGTTGATATGGGTTCTCTTTTGTCAATCCCCGAAAGACTGAAAACATCTGTATCATCTCGGATTTAATCTCGAAATTTATCGTAAGGGCTGGCAAGGTGATACAAGAAGGTTGGGTGAACCTTGTAGGATATATGTAATCCTTTAAGATCATTGTTTTGGTTTCATTAGTGTCACCCATTGTTGCAGTAGGGTCAGAAACAGTAATGAATTCTAATCGACTCTTAACACGAACCCACTTTCTCATGAACCAGGGTACTTCCCTGATGAAGGATTTTCTAAATCCTAGATAAGATTACACTCAAGATGACTCAACCAATCAATTGCAATCAAGTATTTTTTTTTTTTAATTTAATTTAAAGTAATCAGTTTTTTTTTCAACTATTAATCTTAAGAGAATAGAATTCTCCCTAGTTAGATAACTCCAACTGGGTTGGAAGGATAGTGGGTTTACAGTTCAAACCTGTCAAACAAGCGAATCAGTTCTTCCTCCAGGCCAAACACCGCCGCAATAGGTAAGTCATCTTTTCTAGATAAGAAGTTCCTTTTCGAAAGCTTGAAAGTGTTCGCCGGAGTCTTCCAAAAATAGTTCCACTTAAATGAGCTCGAAATCCTAGTGGCTGAGTTCTAATTGATTTTAAATTAGTTCAAGCTGAGGAAAAAACTTATATGCGGTTGTGATTTTGAGCCAAGGAATGGGTGATGAAATCCCGATCTTATGTGAGTGGGGACAGCTCTTAAGATCTTTTTATGCAAGTATGCGCTAATGCAGCACAAAATTCAATCAATAAGCACCTTCAGAACTCCACTGACAAGAGATTCGTGGTAGAGTTAGAAATACTAACCTTTGCGGTGACTCTGAAGCAAGCAAATTTTTATTTATTTTTATTTTATTTTAGCAAAGCAAGATGTCATAAGTAAGCAAGCTTTTTCTTGTTGTGCAAGTCTTCTTTTGTTCATGTAATATCCCTGCAAAAGAAAATCTGAAATTAAATCTTAGGAATGGAAAGAAAAATAATAAAAAAGAATTTAATTTTTTTTAAGATTTAACTTCCTGAATTTTTTTACAGTTTTAGAATTTTTTTTAATTTTTTATTTTTTTAATATTAAACTAGAAAAAGATTAGATGTTGATTTTCAAAACAAAAGATTTTCACAAGTCCCCGGCAACGGCACCAAAACTGTTTGCATTTCAAACTTCATGAAAAACTCTATCGTTATTGAATCACGTACAAATTATGAAATCTAAACTTACTAGAATCTTTTTAACAAAGTGTGTAGTGGCAAGTATAGGATCGAATCCCCAGAGACTTGTTCTTGAAATTTTAGTTTTTAAAAATCTCACTATTATCTTATTCTAGTTGAGAAATCTCTTAGATGAAAGTTGAATTTTATTTTTTTAAAAAAAAAATAAATATAAATAAAGATCTTGTAGAAGAAAGCAAAAGCAAAATAAAAATATGAATAAAGTAAAAGAAAATTAAAAATATGAAGAAAGCAAAAGAAGAAAGAAATACTAACCTTTTTGTAAAGATTTGAGTAACTAAAGAAAAAAAGTTAAGAGATTGGTACGAAGGGAAGAGGAGATGAACCAGTGAACTTGTTTCTTGTCGTCGCCTTGTTGTCTCCCTCCTCCAAGCGATGCTGAAAACAAAAGAAGCTAATAAAAAACAGATGACTTCATGGAATCAAATATGCAAGAAAAGAATAGCATAAAAAGATAAAGAGAAAATTAAAGAAAGACTTAGACTGAACGCTACAAAATCGTGAAGAAGAATTCTGAATTTTATTCAATAAGCATCAAATCAAAGCCCTTGATCCTCTCCAATCTCGCATTACAACGCTCAAAACTCACTTTTTCTGGCTTTTCAGCTCTCTCATGTTCTCTCTCTCTCTCTCTCTCTCTCTCTCTCTCTCTCAATAATACAGGTATTTATAGAAAAATAGTGATAAGGGAGAGTGTAGGGAGATAGGAAGTGTTAGCCATTTTTTGAATTTCAATCTTCCGCTTATCTCCAAACTTGATTTATCCAGAATTCTGATCTGCAGCTTATTGGTGTGTTGACTGCTGAATATTGCTTATCAGATGATAGAATTTGAAACAGTGATCAACATAAGAGTTGTAACCCTTTAATTCTTTTTTCTGGATCATCTTGAATCATCAGATTTGAAATTCGGTAGCGACAATTATGATTAAAACGCTAAATTGTA
>JAVJIF010027246.1:0-24104 GCA_038442645.1 Agave tequilana | reverse complement strand
TTTACAAAATTTTCAAAGTCCTTTTCCTGGCAGTTTTTCTGTTTCAGGCTGGACGGCCGACCGACCCGGTCGACCGGAGCTTGTGTCCAGACATGCACGCTTGTGCATGTCTGTCGGCCGACCGACCGGTCGACCGACTGAAAGCAGTTTGCTCTCGGGTTTTCTCGTCGGCGACCGGTCGACTGCCTTTAGAAAACTGTGTTTCCTTCTTGAGGACGGTCGACGGTCGGTCGACCCCCCCCCAAGCCCAACGTCTCTATGGCCAGCAGGCGGACGGCCGACCGGACCGGTCGACCGTCAAGCCTGCAAAGCCCCAACGGCTCTTTCCTCTTTGGTGCAATTCTGAATCTATTTTTAGGACTATTTTTTTGGCAGACTTTTTCTGGTTTTGTGGATCTTTTTCAGATCAAATAAGCTTAAAACAAATAAGTTTTAATCCCTTCTCTCCCTATAAATAGAGGAGATTGGTCTCTTGCACATCACCAAGAATATACCTAAGTTTTCAAGTTTTCAAAAGAGAAGAAAAGTTTCAAAAGCTCTCAATTTTTAGATCTTTCTTGCCCTTGATTTTTTAGTTGTGTTTTCTAGAAAAGATCATTTTACAACTGATTTTCTCACTACACTTCTTAGACAAAATTCCCATCCTCAAGCTATAAGGAAGTTGTAAAGAGAGAAGTGTTTGTAAAGAAGTTTGTGATCCTTTTTAGAGATCACTTGGCTACTTGTTCCTCTTTGTTCATCTTGTTGAGATACCTCTCGGTAGAGGTTTGTGTAAGTGGTGGAGTTCGGTGCTCCGGTCTTTGGTAGACCTTGTAAACGTCCTCGGTGGATAGTGGAAACCCTTCACGGAGGTAAAGCGGGGATTAGAGCAGTGGCTCAAACCTCAAAACAAATATCTTGTGTTTGCGATTGCTTTGTGTTCTTGTCTCTATTACTTTCATTCCTATTGCCTCTTATTATTTGTTTGTGATATTGATTTCATATACTATTGCTTGTGGTTCTACATTATTGCATTATCATTCATACTTTGCCATTATCGATCAATTCTCATACAAAAGGTTGCATTGTGCACCTCTAAACTCATATTCAAGAGGAATCACGAGGAAGGAGTTCAGAGCCCTTCATCGGGTATACGGCTCCTAGTCTTGTTTTGAGAGATCGTTGCATCATTCATCATATTTGTTTTAAAAGTTATTAGATTAGCAATTACACCTATTCACCTCCCCTCTAGGGTTTTCAATTGGTATCAGAGCTTGGACTCTAGGCTCTTGGCTTAACAACCTTAGAGAGATCCTACATTTGCTAATCATTTCATTCATTTTCACTTAGTAAAAATGACCGATGGTATTAAGACACCCCTAAGTTTGATGGACTTAACTTTCCCATATGGAAAGTTAAGATGACCGTTTTCTTGCAATCTCTAGGAAGTCGAGTTGCAAAGGTCGTGACCAACCCTTTAGTGCACCCCCCGGTGATGAATCCACTTGTCCGAAATTGAGACTAAGGAGTTTGATGCCAATGCTAGGGCTCACTATGCACTACTTCAAGCCCTCAATGATGATGACATTTCTAGGGTCATCCATTGCAAATCCGCATTTGAGATTTGGACACACTTGCTAGTAACACATGAGGGGACTTCACAAGTGAAGAGGGCTAAGATAGACCTTCTTCGGTCCCAATATGAGAACTTTTGCATGCAAGAAAATGAAACCATAGATGATATGGTTACAAGATTTACTAAGATCACTAATGGACTTTATTCTCTAGGTGATGCTATCGACAACGATCAAAGAGTTAGAAAGATCATCCGTGCTCTTCCTCCTTCATGGGAAGTAAAAGCAATAACCTAGAAGGAATTAAATGACAAGGAGGAGATGGAGCTAATTGGTCTCATTGGGAACCTCAAAACCCATGAGATGGAGAGAAAAGCTAGGGAGGACATGGCTCCTTCCCAAAAAGAAAAACAATAGCCTTCAAGAGTCAATCCACACACTCCGACGAAGACGATGAAGAAGAAGATGACGAAGAGCTCTCACTTCTTGTGAAGAACGTTCGGAGGATGTACAACAAGGCTAAGTTTCAAGGAAGAAGGAGATGGCAAGGAGGCAAAGAAGAAAGAAAAATTATTTGCTTCAATTGCCAAAGACCGGGTCACATTGTTGCGGAGTGCCCAGAAAAGTAAAGCCCTCCACATCAAAGAAGCCTTACAAGAAGAAAGCTTTGAAGGCTACATGGGATTCCGAGCTGCCAACGGGCAAAAATTGACCGTTGGACGGTCGACCGTTAGTTCTGTTTTGGCAGAAATTGCTGCCAACGGCTATATTTTTCTGGGGGCTATAAATACCCCATTGATAGCCTGTTTTCTCTAAGATTTTTGGTGCGAATTTTTCCCTACTCTCTGGTGTTTTACAGCAATCAAAAAAAGTTTTTGAACTCATATTGAACAATCTATTTAGATTTTTTGCTAGGGTTTGGAAAACCAAAGAAAAGGGTTTTTGGGAAAAGATTTTGATTGAACTTCTATATCTTGGTTTCATTTTTTCCCAAGGATTTTTCTTTGTGATTTTGATTTCCATTCCATTGGTTTTCTCCACACTTGAGCTAAAATCTACTATCTCTTCTATAGGATCTTTGTGTGGGAGAAGAAATGTTTGTGGTTGTGTTTAGACCACCAAGTTATAAACCCAATCTTTTCTTGGCTTTGTGCCTTTGGGTTGTATCCCTCAAATTGTGAGGTGATCCTTGTGTTTGCTTTTGCTAATCCCTCAAGTTGTGAGGTGATTGTTTTGTTGGATTGGAGCTTGCCTCAAGGAGGAAGTTGTGGTTGTAAAGAGAGGAGTTGGGTACTCCTTGTGAGAGTTCTTTGTGGACTAGCTAGTGGATTAGAAATCCTTCGTGTGTCGAAGGCGGGGATGTAGAGCTAGGTGCTCGAACCTCGAAACATATCTTGTTGTTTGCGCTTGATCCATTGACTCTCTCTATCTCTCTCTTTACTTTGTGCCTTGCAACTATCATATTGTGCATTCATAATTGCTTGGCTTGGTTGTGTGTGCATCACTTGTTGATTGCACTGAGTGTATTGCATTAAGTTTTTAAATTCCGTATTGAGTTCATAGATTAGCTATATCACCTATTCACCCCCCTCTAGGTGATTTCAATTGGTATCAGAGCTAGCGCTCCTGATATTTAGGTTTAACACCTAGGAGTGAGATCTTAGTTTGCTAATCTTCATTTGCATTTTTCATTTGCACACATATAGTTGCACTCATGGGTAGCCCTCCTATGTTTGACCATTTTAGACTTGATGTTGGAAGGCAACATGGTTAGTCATTTAAAAAGCCTAGGTCATCTTGTTTATCAAGCCTCCACTTTAGAATCCTTCCCTAATAGTAGTAAACACAAAAAGGCTAATGCATTAGCACTTAGAGCACTTAGAGCATCTCTTAATGACATCTTTTACCGGTGTTTGATCGTTATGACTCGGCTTTTGCAGTTTGGAGCATATTGACTTCTCCCGAGCTTCCAAGGATTATCAACAAGATGAGGAGATCTATGAGAGAAAAGTCCGAAGAGCGTTGCCTCATGGTCCACGGGAAGAACTCCCTTGAGGTACAATCGGATTCTCAATTAGATGATTGCTCTAGTTCCTATTGTGATGGTTGCTTAGAAGCTCAAACCTTAAATATGGAACTTGCCACAAAGCTTGAAAATTCTTGGAAAAACACAAACTTTTGAAAGAGGATAATCTTGTTTTGAAAAATGAATTAAAGGATTTGTGTTCTAATTTTGAATTGGTTTTGCAAGAGAAGGAAGAGATCACTAGTGAACGTGACTCACTAAGATCTCAACTAGACCTTGCCCTTAATGAGATTGAAGTTTTGAAAAGCAAAAATGATTGTGATGATGTTGTGAAGCACAATGAGATTTTATCTTCAAAATTGGATTTTACTTTTAAAGATAACCTTTCTTTGAAAAATGAAATTGATTCTATTACAAAAGAATTGAATTTAGTTTTAAAGAAAAATGAATCTTTAAAAATTGATATTGATTCTCATGTGTGCCATGCTAGCGTAGCTTCTTGTTCTAGCACACCTATTGCATGCTCCACTTTATCTTTCACTATTAAAAATGATATAAATGTTTTGAAGAAAAGTGTAGATTGTTTGGGCTCCACTTTGAGCCAATGTGCTTTAAATCATACACGCTTGGAAACCTTGGTTCGCAAGAAACAAGTTCCATCCTTTCATGTACACCCATCACGGCATACACATGCTCATCACGGACACAACCATAACATGTATGCTCATGTGTACACATGTACACATTATGGCCGAAAAGGCCATCTTGCTAGATTTTGCTATGATCGTTTACATTTTGAAAATTTAGCAAATAATCTTGTTTGGGTTAGAAAAGAAACTAACCCCTATGGACCCAAAAGAAAATGGGTACCAAAACTACCTCCTTGACTTTTGATGTAGGTGGGAGCTCTCGCATCACGTGAGAGTATTGGTGCCTTGAGGTGGATGCATTCTAAGCTTAAAAGAGAACCAATTGGATGCTTCACTCTCAAGGGGATTTGGTGGAGGACCACCGTGGTTTGGAGAACTAGAGATGCACCTTCATCGGTTTGGTATCATTCTCTAACTCCCATTTTTATTTACATGTTTTTCTTTTTCATGTTCATCAATTTATAGCATGTCTTGTTTTATTGTTCATTATGCTTATGTCATGTTGATTAGATTAGTGTTATACATGTTTAGTTACTTGAGACACCCATGTTTTATATGGATCTTATCTTTGTGTTCTCACCTGTTTAGTACTATCATGTATGCCCTAGATCTAATGTACATGCATATACATAATGATCATATGGATGCTTATGATGTTTTGTTTTGATGACTCATATTTTATTGTTTCATGATTAGTATGATATTTGTCATGTTTATTAGACTTATGCTTTACATGATTAGTTGTTGAGACACCCATGTTTAGTATGGACCCATATTTTGTGTTCTCTTTATGTTTTAGCTATCATGTTAATCATAGATCTAATGCACATGTCTTTGTCATGCCAATCATATGGTTGACTATGACTTTTTGTTTTAATAATTCATGTTTTGATTATTATGTTTATCATGTTGGGTTATGATTCCCGTTTTATGCTTCATGTTTGACTACTTGCTTGAATGATAAGTTTTCATTAAGACTAGGATTTATACTTGTACAACTAGTGAGTTACAAATAGACCTTTATATATGTTTATGCTTGAACGCTCATTTGTATTCACTTGATGTACTAGTATAGTCTAGTTTTGATGATTCATGCATTCAAACTTGTATTCCTCATTTTGGATATGTTTCATGATCTTGTGTTGTAACTTCATGTATATGTCTATCTTGTCCAAAACTATTGATTATACATGTACATCCTTGAGCCACGTGCCTTCATGCATATACTTTTGTGGACTCATTGTGTTTAGGATATGTATGTATACTTTAGTTTGTACATGACATACATATGCCTTGAAGTTTAAATCGTTTGGATGAATTTCATGTTTGCTAGGTGATTTCACATTTATGATGAAGTTCATGTTTTTTTTGATGATTTTAATTGGTGATTTCACATCCTAGATGAATTTCATGTTTTCAATATTAAGCTTGATTGTCCATTTTCATGTTGATATGTTTCTCACAACACTTGTACACTCACCTTATTTAATGTTTTCTCATGACTTAGTTTTCATGAGTACAAATTGTGCTATATGGATTTTGAGTGTTTTAGTGCCATGTGGTTTACATGTGTCTTCATGAAAAATATTTTTGTTATTCCTTGTTTGAAGGATCTCGTACTAGTGATTCATATAACTAGTTGTGGTATTCTTCCTTGGTAGTAGTTTTCAAACATACTATATTTGTAAACCTATTTTGAAAATCCCTACATCAAAGGTGGTTGGTTGGGCGACCATGCCTTGTATGTACTTTATTGAAAATCATTTTAAACTGAGCATGAAATGGGTGGTAGGTTATATGAGATATACACTTGATCCTACTGTTGTTTCAATTGGTATCATGGATTCCTTCAATTGGTATCAATAATTGACATTTCTTGTATACTCATATATTTTTGTGTATGTATGCTTACATTTCAAAGAATATCAATTTCAATTGGTATCTACTTTTCATACATATATATGTTTTATTTGTGCTTATTATATCCCTATATCTTTAAGCACAAGATCTTGTTTATGATGATAAGCTTGAGTTTCAACTTTGTTTCAATTGATTTAGTTTTCAATTGGTATCTTAATTCGAGCCTTATCATAGTTTTTTATTGGATTTCGTAAAGGGGGAGAAAATCTTGTATTTCTTCTTTCAATGGTATTTAGTATTCCACTCCCTTACTTTATGATAGAGAATAATAATTTCAATTGGCAATAATTTCAATTGGTATCAAAATCAAATTTGTTTATATACTTAAAAATATAATAATTTCAATTGGTATTAAGATCTATGTCTAATTTCAATTGGTATTTATGTTTAGAAATTCAAAATTTGTAATGTTTAATTTCAATTAGTATCAAGATTGTTTATTTACAATTGGTGTGTTGTTTGTTTACTTATCAATTGGTATCAAGATTTTTGTTTTTCAATTGGTATAGTTTCATTTTTAATTGGTATCTAGATGCACTTCATTGACACATTTTTAATTGGTATCATATTTGTTTTAGACCAAAAGGGGGAGCATATTTTGTTTTTGAAACATCCCTTTATTGATTCTTTGTTTTGAACAAATAGAGGAGGAAAATATGTTTTATTTGTTTTGTTTGTTTTTAACCCCTTGTTGATGATTGACAAAAAGGAGGAGAAGAATTTGAGTTTATATGCATGTTTGTATGCATGTTTTATGTTTTTATTAAGTTCAATTGGTATCCAAGGCATTATTTAAAGAACATGTTTAGTTTTGGTATCAAGAGCTTGTATAAGAGATCATTAGTTTTGTTTTACATATATGAAGTTTAATTGGTATCAAGAGTATGTTTATTTGTTTTTATTGATTGGTATCTAGAGCGTGTGTTTATTTGTTTTTGAAAATTTCATTGGTATCTTTCATTGGTATCTAGAGCCATTTATTGTTTTATGCATATCTATGCATGTTTCATGTTTAGTATTCATTGCATATATTTGTTGTTTATTCCTATGCAAGAGTTAAGGGGGAGCTTCTTTGAAGCTTAACTTTAATCCATGCATATATAACTCCATGAGTTTTGTCATCATCAAAAAGGGGGAGATTGTTGGCCCAAAGGCCGTCCACTCTAGTTTTGATGATGACTAACTCATGTAGTTATGTGTACTAATAATCTTGTGATTTTAGTTTCAGATCATTAATCAAGTTATTAGTTGGTGATTAGCTTTAACAAGATGATTTGGAAGCTTTCACATGTTGATTCAAGTGCCCGAGCGTCAAAGATCACATATAGCACTTGCTCGGTGATCAAAGAGTTTTGGATCGAGTCGGCTTGGAGATTGCGCTCTACAAGAAGACATCGGTACCTTAGTTTAGTTTTGTGTTTAGATCCGAATTGTAAAGATTAGAATAGTATGATATGCTCAAGTTCACGACACACACGTTTCATGTTTTGAATATTGGTTTTCGGTTTTTGGTTTAACCGATCTGGTTTCATGAATAGATATTATATCAAACAAGTTTACATGGTTTAGTGTATATTAGATTTGTTCTATATACATGCATGCTTCAACTACTTAGACAAACTTAATTTGATATACCTATTCATGTGTTTTAGGTTTTGTGTTTTAACAAAACTTATTTTTGGAATTAAAGACAAAAACTATGATTTGTATATGTTTCATGTATATTAGATTTCTATCCATATGCATCATGCTTCAAAATGTTGTTTAATATCATGTTTTTGTATTTGGATGAGTTTTGGACAAAATGTATTTTCTATTCAAAATCCGTGTTTGGTAAAATACAGTTTTTGGTTTTGGTAAAATGATAAGACACTAAAATAGTTCATATTGATTGATATTTGAGCTAAACTTTTTATCACATGTTTATATATCAATGCAAAATGATAAAAATATTTTGGTGATTTTTAGAAAAGATAAAAGAATTTTTAAACATGTTTCTAACTCAGATTTTTGATCCAGGCTTCAACCAAGTCGATAGTATTATGACCAAGTCGACTTGGGGCTGAAGTCGGTCGACCGGATGGGTCGACCGACGTGCACAGCCTTGTGCACGTCTGGCTGGTTGGCACGGTCGACCGCCCCGGTCGATCGTCCCAGAGAGCAGAGCTCTCTGTATTTTGGGTCGACCGGGCCGTCGACCTTGAGCTGCCAACGGGCAAAAATTAACCGTTGGACGGTCGACCGTCCGGTCGACCGTTAGTTCTGTTTTGGCAGAAATTGCTGCCAATGGCTATATTTTTCTAGGGGCTATAAATACCTCATTGATAGCCTATTTTCTCTAAGAATTTTGGTGCGAATTTTCCCTACTCTCTGGTGTTTTCACAGCAATCAAAAGAAGTTTTTGAACTCATATTGAACAATCTATTTGGAGTTTTTGCTAGGGTTTGGAAAACCAAAGAAAAGGGTTTTTGGAAAAAGATTTTGATTGAACTTCTATATCTTGTTTCAGTTTTTCAAGGATTTTTCTTTGTGATTTTGATTTCCATTCCATTGGTTTTCTCCACACTTGAGCTAAAATCTACTATCTCTTCCATAGGATCTTTGTGTGGGAGAAGAAATTGTTTGTGGTTGTTGTTTAGACCACCAAGTTGTAAACCCAATCTTTTCTTGGCTTTGTGCCTTTGGGTTGTATCCCTCAAATTGTGAGGTGATCCTTGTGTTTGCTTTGTGCTAATCCCTCAAGTTGTGAGGTGATTGTTTTGTTGGATTGGAGCTTGCCTCAAGGAGGAAGTTGTGGTTGTAAAGAGAGGAGTTGGGTACTCCTTGTGAGAGTTCTTTGTGGACTAGCTAGTGGATTAGAAATCCTTCGTGTGTCTGATTAGTATCCAATATTGCATATTTTACATCATAACTCCCATGCATATTACAAATAAATATGTGATTTTACTCCTCTTCTCTACATATTTGCAGGTACATACTTAAAGGAGAGATATCCAAATAATCACTTAATTAACACTAATTAAGTGATTAATCAAGATTAAAGATAAAGCCAAATTCAAATCCAGATCCAGAGAAATCCGCGCAACAAACGAAGATTCTAGATATACCACGTGGCTAACAACCTTGTAACTAATCTCCACCAGAAAGTTGTTAGCCAACGGCCACAAAAGTGCCGCGACTTGCGGCGGATCCACCGCAAAATCCGGGCCGTTGGATCTCAGATTTTGCGCCAACAAACTAGGCTCTCGAAGGTTCTCATCCATGCTATAAATACTCCATAAAGACCTGCGTACAAAAACTGAATGGAGAAGAGAGGAGATAGTTTAGTATTGTAATTTTCATGTATTTTTCTCTTTAGGTTTTGTTCTTTAGATCCCTCTTCTTCTTCCCTAGAATTCAATGTAAAAGAGAGTGATTGTGAGGGAGAGAGCTTGTGTAATCAAGAGTGACACTTGAAGCAACAAGGATTGATCCATCCTCCTTCCTCTACTTGAAGCTTGGTTCTAGTTTTCTTGCATTCTTACTTGCTTTATTTCACTTCTTGCTTTAATTACTTGCAATTTACTTCATGCTTTGTTTTACCTTTCTTATGGCTTGTTCTAGCTAATTCTTTCTCCATGTACTAGTTTACCATTAGATTTGCCATCTTAACTAACTCAAGTGTGATTGCTCTACTTCATCTTGCAAGTGTATGATCTTCTCTTCTCCGACGGTTAAACCACCGTCTTGCAAGTGAGAAAGCAATTAGGTCAACACGCTAGACGAACCCTACGCCAATGGAGTGACAACATTAGGCACGCATTCGCTATCAAGAAGTCTAGTAAGTCTTGGCAAGCTAGCAAGGTAAGCTAGTCATGGTGTTCTTTCATTCAAGCTTCTTTAAGTTTTCTTTCCTTTTCTTGTGAATAAACCAATCCCAATCTTGATTTCTTTTCTGACAATTTCCACCATGAACATATCCATCATTTCTTTTAGTTTCTTTTGCATTTGATTCACTAAGTTTATAAGCAAGAGAAGAATACTCGTTTGTTCACTTCACTACCACACGTTAAAGCTTCCATCGCGAGCTCTCCCTGAGATTCGACTCGGTATAGCCCTATGCTATAGCGGAGACAAGAAAGGGTACATAAAATACATTTTTATACACATAATAAGTACACCTTTTTCGTTTAATCAAAATGGCGCCGTTGCCGGGGAGAGCGACGTTTTTGGTTTAAAGTGAAGTACTAAACGATTCTTCTTCTCTGTTGCAGGTTACAGGTTCAAGAAACAGGAAAATCTTCAGTGCAGAAACATATAAGTGGACCTGGGACTCTGCTCAAGAAAGCAGAGCCCAGGATCCCTCCAATTGCCGCGGATCCACGGCACTTTGCCGTGGGAACGCGGCAATAAGGAGTTCACTTCTCACCAATTTTCTGCAGGGCCTCTGGTTCTGTAAAATACATCTGCTTCTATACTTTATTTCCTGTATTCTGCATCCTACTCCTGCTTAATTAAAAAACAGTAAAAAGTTGATTGAAATTGCTAAAAATTGTTTAGACACTTGCATTTTAGGCACGTGTCTCTTCAATTCTTTACTTTTACTGTTGAAGAGTGCTGGAGGCAAGGTACGTGTTTGCATTGCATATTAGACTAGGACAAACTCTTGCTTGATTTTCATGCTTTGAGTGTATCCTAACTATATTTCTTGTACACTTGCACAATTCAAATCTAAGGGCATACCCGTAAATAAGATAAGGTGGGGGAGTTCATTACCCTTTCCTTAGCCCGAAAATCATTTACCTAAGCACTCACTAACCCAAGCCTAATTTAATAAAAAAGTAGACGTTGGCCCTAGCGACATCTCGGACTCACTTAGGAGATTATCCTAAGGGGGAAAAGTGTTGGAATTTAACTCTTGCAAAATCAGTGTCTAGGAAAGGGGTTGAGGGCCGAAAGCCCGAAGGTTGCTGGTTACTTAATTAAGGAACGTCTCCGGACGGAAAACCTCCCACCAACCTTACCCTTCCCTGGCTGATTAGCTTGTGGTTAGAGTCTACACTAAACCTCCCGTGGACAGTCTATTTGTTAGGAGTCGTCTAGGTCTAAGTCTACCCTAACTTAGGTTAGAAATTTTTTCTTTTGTTTGTTTGTTGTTTGTTTGTTTGTTTTTGTTTGTGATTGTGTGATATGGCTTATAATTACAATTCTTTCCATCCATATGTCACACACACTCCATATTCGGATAATTCCAACCCGGTGTTTTACAATATGCACCAACCACATACACCGGGTTGGCCTTATCCGAATCAATATGACCCATACCCCCCATCTAATAATTATAATGTCCAAAATAATTTCAACTCTTCATCGAGTCATTGGGGATTCCAGTCCCCCGAGTTTAATTATCAACCTCCTTGTCCATCATATTCACCTTGTCCACAACATTCATTTCCCGAGTCCACTTCATATACTCCTTTTTCTGAACCACTATTTGAAGAAAAATCTGAGTTACAAAGGAGTATAGAAGCAAATTTACAACAGGCCATGCAATACTTTCAGAAAACATTGGCCTCTCCAATTCCACCATATTTTCAAGAGTCTTACTCAGTTCCACCAATTCCTAATGAACAACCATTTGTCAAGGAAACGAGTAAAGATTTCTTGTGTGAGTCCACTCTTCCATCATCACACATTTGTGACTCACACTATTCACAAAATTTCCAATTTCAAGATTCCTATACTCCCATTCTAGAGCAGCCATCTGTAGACCTATCACATCTAGAAAAGAGTATAGACATCTTGCAAGAGTCTTTCTTACAATATCAAACAACACGTGCCAAGTCTTCAATAGTGTGAAAGAACAATTGGATAACCTTCTTAGGAAAGAGGAAACTCTATCCTATCAACATTTGACTAATCCAGTTATACCACACTCTATTGATATGACTCAAGATTCTTGTCATCTTGGAAGTCCAGATTCAATTTCAGCACATTCACCTGAACTTGTCCAAACTTCAAATCCTATTGACATTTTGGCAAGTTTTCCATTTCCTGAAATTGAACTTGCACATGATCCTGAAATTCCACTTGATGATTCCATCTTACTTCCTGATTCAATCATGACTTCCATATCCTTACCGGATTTCAATCCATTTCCAAGTCAAAATTGGATCCAGTACCCATCCATTGTGAAATTGAATCACCAATCTTTTATGATGATCACATAGAACTTGGCCAATTCCATACTTCTGAAAATCCCATTGATAAATTGGCAAGTTCTCCACATTTAATTGAACTACATGAGGAATGTGATCTTGAACCCCAACTTTGTGATTCAATTCTTTTTCCTGATTCAGTAATGACTCCGGTATCTTTACCTCACTTCAATCCTTTTCCGGAGCCGACATTGAATCCAGTCCCAATTCACAATGAAATTGAATCACCCATCTTTGAGGATCATATTGAACTTGCCCAATTCTACACTTCTGAAGATTCAATTGACATTTTGGCAAGTTCTCCATCTTGTGGAATTGAACTCAATGAGAAATGTGACCTTGATTTTCTCAATCTCTTTACTTCTGAAACTGATCATACAATTCTAGTGGAAGATGTTGATTTAAGTTTTGAAGAATTGTATGGTGATGAGCTAGAATTTCTTAATATTGGAAGTAAAGAGATATCACCTTTAGAAAGTCACATTCCATTGGAGAATGATTGTGGACTTGAGTTTCCATTTCTTGACTTGGACACAATTTCTGACCTCACTTCGACTCCTGAACCATCACTTGATTTAAATCATAATCCTGAGTCGGTATTCCTTCCAGAGTCCAAGTCAACTGTTCTATCATTTCATGCACCATTCTGGGACAAGGTAGTTGATAAATTTGACTCTGAAATTATTAGGAAAATCTTAAAATTAGATGGGGTCATGTATATAATAAAAATCTTCCATGCATACATCATTTTAGTGGGTCATATTTTTGCTATTTTTTGTGGGTTCCTGAAAACCCAAAGAAAAGATGATTGGGCCATGTTCCGTGGACCAATCAGACCACCACCGGAACCACCACCTTAAGGTAATTTTTCCTTCCCTCTTCATTTTTGTTTCATGCATACATATATCATGATGCATTGAGAACAATGCATGAAATAAGTGTGGGGGAGGGTTTACTAACTTAGAGTTTTTAGATTTTATTTCTTTTACACTTCTTTTAGAGTTTTTAGATTTTCTTTATTTTACACTTCTTTTAATAAATAAAAATAAAAATAAAAACTTTTTGAAATAGGAGACAAAGTTTTGTTCTATTTTTAAGAAAATTAAGATGTATCTTAGAAATTAAGAAAGCCTTAATTATGACATCTTAAACATAGTTGAAGTAATAGATCTTGTTTGAAAATTATAGGCTAAGTAAGTAAAATTGAGGAGATATTTTTATCTTGAATTTTTACCTTAGATAAATATGCACTTTACACTTACACATTTCTTGGGATGGAGACAAAGACCAAAAATGCCATATAAATAAAAAAAAAAAAAAAAAAAAAGAAAAAAATATATATATATATAAATAAAAGATCACTTATTAAGCTGGATAACTATGCCTCAAGAAGCATGGTTACTCACGCCTAACGGTGATCTCACTTATTAAGCTGGATAATTATGCCTCAAGAAGCATGATTATTCACGCCTAACGGTGATAATAAATAATCCCCTTTAGTTTCGTGGCCTTTTCTACTCGAGACCTTAAACCCGAGGGATGTTTTCTCATCTGGTGCCCTAAGACCGTCTGGTTTGGGAGTATCGGTTAAAGGCTCGTTACAAGGGTAGACTAGAAAGCCTAAACTAAGGGAAGAAAAAAAAAGCATAAAAAAAAGTATATATAAATAAATAAATGGCTTTATGGTTGGAGTTGAAATCCCAGAAATCTTCACTTACACGGTGTGCATACTATCTAGGTTTTATGAAAGATAAAGTATTCAATCCAATTTGAATTCTTACCTTAATTAAAAACAAGATCTTGCATAGATACTAAGTTTAAGGAAGAATGATTATAGGTGGACTTATGACCTAGGATCACTTATATTTTTGCAAAAATAGTTCGAAAACATGTCTCTCTTTCAAATGAATTTTCAAAATACTAACATTTGTTTTCTTTCTTTAAGGATTTTGTGGGTGTAATCCGCTGAAAACCCTCAGGAGACAACACTCCTCCTCTAGGGTAACCTAGAGGTTTAACGGCTTGTTGCACATGCTCAGTGCAATCGCGTCACCTGCGAAAGTGGTGTATAAAATTGGTAGTTTAGATTTTCTTTTTCTTTGTTTTTGCTCGGGACGAGCAAAAGAATAAGTGTGGGGGTGTGATTAGTATCCAATATTGCATATTTTACATCATAACTCCCATGCATATTACAAATAAATATGTGATTTTTACTCCTCTTCTCTACATATTTGCAGGTACATACTTAAAGGAGAGATATCCAAATAATCACTTAATTAACACTAATTAAGTGATTAATCAAGATTAAAGATAAAGCCAAATTCAAATCCAGATCCAGAGAAATCCGCGCAACAAACGAAGATTCTAGATATACCACGTGGCTAACAACCTTGTAACTAATCTCCACCAGAAAGTTGTTAGCCAACGGCCACAAAAGTGCCGCGACTTGCGGCGGATCCACCGCAAAATCCGGGCCGTTGGATCTCAGATTTTGCGCCAACAAACTAGGCTCTCGAAGGTTCTCATCCATGCTATAAATACTCCATAAAGACCTGCGTACAAAAACTGAATGGAGAAGAGAGGAGATTAGTTTAGTATTGTAATTTTCATGTATTTTTCTCTTTAGGTTTTGTTCTTTAGATCCCTCTTCTTCTTCCCTAGAATTCAATGTAAAAGAGAGTGATTGTGAGGAGAGAGCTTGTGTAATCAAGAGTGACACTTGAAGCAACAAGGATTGATCCATCCTCCTTCCTCTACTTGAAGCTTGGTTCTAGTTTTCTTGCATTCTTACTTGCTTTATTTCACTTCTTGCTTTAATTACTTGCAATTTACTTCCATGCTTTGTTTTACCTTTCTTATGGCTTGTTCTAGCTAATTCTTTCTCCATGTACTAGTTTACCATTAGATTTGCCATCTTAACTAACTCAAGTGTGATTGCTCTACTTCATCTTGCAAGTGTATGATCTTCTCTTCTCCGACGGTTAAACCACCGTCTTGCAAGTGAGAAAGCAATTAGGTCAACACGCTAGACGAACCCTACGCCAATGGAGTGACAACATTAGGCACGCATTCGCTATCAAGAAGTCTAGTAAGTCTTGGCAAGCTAGCAAGGTAAGCTAGTCATGGTGTTCTTTCATTCAAGCTTCTTTAAGTTTTCTTTCCTTTTCTTGTGAATAAACCAATCCCAATCTTGATTTCTTTTCCGACAATTTCCACCATGAACATATCCATCATTTCTTTTAGTTTCTTTTGCATTTGATTCACTAAGTTTATAAGCAAGAGAAGAATACTCGTTTGTTCACTTCACTACCACACGTTAAAGCTTCCATCGCGAGCTCTCCCTGAGATTCGACTCGGTATAGCCCTATGCTATAGCGGAGACAAGAAAGGGTACATAAAATACATTTTTATACACATAATAAGTACACCTTTTTCGTTTAATCAGTGTCGAAGGCGGGGATGTAGAGCTGGGTGCTCGAACCTCGAAACATATCTTATTGTTTGCGCTTGATCCATTGACTCTCTCTCTCTCTCTATCTCTCTCTTTACTTTGTGCCTTGCAACTATTCATATTGTGCATTCATAATTGCTTGGCTTGGTTGTGTGTGCATCACTTGTTGATTGCACTTGAGTGTATTGCATTAAGTTTTTAAATTCCGCATTGAGTTCATAGATTAGCTATATCACCTATTCACTCCCCTCTAGGTGATTTCAATGTCCAATATGTCTTGTAATATCACTTGTTTAAAAGCCCTCGATGATGACTCTTGGTTGTGGCATAGAAGATTAGGCCACATTCCTTTGACCATATATCTAGGTTAAACACAAAGGAAATGGTGAAGGGTATTCCTTGTTTGAATTTTGAAAAGGACCGCGTTTGTGACGCGTGCCAACTTGGGAAACAAACAAGTCCTCTTTCAAGTTAATCAAGGATATCATGACATCTCGTCCTTTGGAGTTAATCCATATGGATTTATTTGGTCCTACTCAAACCAAAAGTCTAAGTGGGAACCGTTTTGCGTTTGTTTTGGTTGATGACTTTTCACGTTTTACTTGGGTTTTCTTTCTAGAACATAAACACCAAGCCTTTTCACATTTTCAAGCCTTTAAGAAAAGAGTTGAAAAGGAAAAAGAGTTTTCTATTGTAAGAATAAGAAGTGATAGAGGAGGTGAATTCATTAACCTACCCTTTACCGCTTTTTGTGAAGAACATGGAATAAAGCATGAACTATCTTGTCCTAGAACTCCACAAACAAAATGGAGTAGTTGAACGGAAAAAAATAGAACATTACAAGAGATGGCTAGGACAATGCTTAGTGAATATGGTCTCCCACATTATTTGTGGGCGAGGCCGTTAATGAAAAAAACACCTAGAGGGGGGGTGAATAGGTGTAAGTGCTAATCTAGAAACTAAATGCAAACTAAGTGCGCTAAATGCGGAAGCTAATGCAAATTTGCAACACACTTAATACAACACACAACTGTAGCCGAATTCCCCGTGAAGGGCTCTGGACTAACTCCTCTTGATTCCCCTTGAATGGGTTGAGGTGCTATGTGAAGCTCTTGTGGTTAAGTATAAGTGAGGCACACACACAATCAAGCCAAGCATATAAGGATGAATAGCAATATGAAATAATGCAAGGCAACACAAGCAAGTATGATGATATGATATGAATGATGCTTTGCACAAATATAAAGAGAGAGAGAGTTGGAGAGACAAGTGGATCAAACGCAAAGACCAAGATATGTTTCGAGGTTCGAGCACCTTGCTCTACATCCCCGCCTACACCACCGTGTAGGATTTCCAATCCACTATCTCCCACGAGGGAACCTTCACCGAGAAGGATTTGTTACAAACACTAGGAGTACCGAACTCCTCTCTCAAACAACCACCTCACAACCGAGGGGTAGGCCCGTAGCCAATACAACAACCAACACCTCTACCGAAGAGGGTTACAAACCAATCTCCACCTCTCACTAGAGGGAGCACCACAAGCCTCAAGCTCTACCAAAGAGGGAGCAAACCAATCACCCGATCAACCTCTACCAAAGAGGGATACAACAAAAGCAAAGGGTGTTTACAACAAGTGGTTTCTTTCAACCACAAACCAATCTCTCTTTTCTTTTTCCACTAAACAAGATCCTAATAGATAGGATAGAAGATAAGCTCAAGTGTGAAAAAAAACTAGGTGTTTGGAAAACAAAAACTCAAAGAAAAATACTTGGGAAAAACTCTTGTAAAAGATAGAAAAAGAAAGCCAAGACAAATCTCCCAAAATTCTCTTTTCTTTGATTTTTCCAAAAACCTAAAACAATTAAGATTGAAAGTTTAAAGCCCAAAAATACTTTTGAAAACTTGTTTTAAACTCTGGGGAAACTGTAATTTTTCTCTTATAAAAACCTTGGCCAAAATCCCAAAGAGTTGGGGTTTATATAGGCCAAACCAGAAACTAGCCATTAGGCTGATCTGTCAGCCTGACAGACCTACGGTCGACCGGCCCGGTCGACCGCCAACGGTCAGAAATATGACCGTGGGCAAAAACGGTCGACCGCCCGGTCGACCCAAACAAACAAAGAGCTCTGCTCTCAGACCCGGTCGACCCGGACGGTCGACCGAGTTTGTGTCTGCCAGACGTGCACAAGTCTGTGCACGTCGGTCGAACGCAAGGGTCGACCGGCCCATGGTGCGGTCGACCGTCTGGGTCGACCGACCTGGCCTGTCAGCACAAACCTGGGTCAGAAAAACTGAGAAAAAATATTCTAAAAATTCTTTTATCTTTTCTAAAAATCATCAAAAATAGTTTTATCATTTTGCATTGATATAAACATGTGATAAAAAGTTTAGCTCAAATATCAATCAATGTGAACTATTTTTGTGTCTTATCATTTTTACCAAAAACCAAAACGGTATTTTTATCAAACTTGGATTTTCCAACACATGAATAGGAAAGTCAAAATAAGTTTGTTTAGAAATTAAGCATGCATGTATAGAATGAAACAACTATACATATATCAATTTAAACTTGTTTTGATCAACTATTCATGAAAACCAAAAACCAAACATAAAACGTGTGTGTTGTGTGCACTTGAGCATATCAACTATACTAAGCTTTACAAATGGATCTAAAACACACTATCTAAACTAGGATACCTAAGTCTTCTTGATGACCTCCATCTTCAAGTAGACTTGCTCCCAAACGCGTGATCTACCGAGTGCAAAGGAAAGATCTTGAAGCTTGAGCACCGGAATCACCATGATAAGCTTCTAAACTCCTGTGAAGCTAATCATCAACTAATATCTTGCTAATGATCTGAAACTTAAAATCACAAGATTATTAGTAAACATATAACTACATGAGTTGATCATCATCAAAACTAGAGTGGAAGGCCTTTGGGCCAACAGTTAATACTTCATGCTATATATCAAATCGTGTTTTCTTATGTAAAATACTTCTAAAACTTCTTTTGAGATTTATTTTTCTAGAAAACCAAATGTGTCCTACTTTAGAGTTTTTGGATGCAAATGTTTTGTTTTAAATACAAAGGTAATTTAGGTAAATTTGATGCTAGATCTTATGAGGCAATTTTGTTGGTTATTCTAATACTAGTAAGGCTTATAGAATCTTCAATAGATCATCTTTGACTATTGAGGAATCTATACGTGTTAAGTTTGAAGAATCTAATTTGTTTGTTAAGAATGTTGTAGAAATAGATTCTTTGGGTGAAGACTTGGAGAAAGTCACCTTGGAGGATACACCTACTATGGGAGGCAAGCCAAAGGATGATGAAGGAAGTGAAGCTAAAGTAGAAGAGGCTCAAGGAGATGAAATTCAAACAATTGAAGTGGAGCCTACTCAACAACTTCCAAAGGATTGGAGATACAATCCCCATCATCCAAGGACCTCGTCATAGGTGAAGTATCTAAAAGGGTAACCACTCGCTCTAAGCTTCATAATTTTTGTGGGCATTATGCATTTATTTCTCATGTTGAACCCAAGAACGTCCTCGAAGCCGAGGCCGATTCATATTGGTTGCTAGCCATGCAAGAGGAGTTCAATCAATTGAGCGCAACCAAGTTTGGCACCTTGTTCCTAGGCCCCACGATAGACTAACAATTGGTACTAAGTGGATCTTTAAGAACAAGTTGGATGAATCGGGTAACATTGTTAGAAATAAAGCTAGGTTAGTTGACCAAGGGTACACTCAAATCGAAGGAATCGATTTTGAAGAAAACCTTTGCACCCGTAGCACGGCTTGAAGCCATACGGAGACACTAGCATTTGCCTCATATAAAGATTTTAATTGTTTCAAATGGATGTTAAAAGTGCTTTTCTAAATGGTTTCATTGAAGAGGAGGTGTATGTTGAACAACCCCGGGTTTGTTGATCCTACACATCCGGATTTTGTGTTTAAACTTGATAAAGCTCTTTAGGTTTTGAAACAAGCCCCTAGGGCTTGGTATGAAAGACTTTCTTCATTTTTAATTTCAAATGGTTTAAGAAAGGTAAAATAGATACTACTTTGTTTACAAAACATGTAGAAAATGATATTCTTATTGTACAATTTATGTAGATGATATTATTTTGGTTCTACTAATGAATCTCTTTGCCAAGCTTTTGAGTCATGCATGAAGGATGAATTTGAAATGTCTATGAGGGGGAGCTCAACTATTTCCTTGGTCTCCAAATCAAGCAAAAGAGGATAGGACCTTCATCAATCAAGCCAAGTACACAAAGGAACTAATCAAGAGGTTCGGGCTTGAAGGAGCTAAAGTGAGCAAAACTCCCATGGCAACAACCACGAAGCTTGATAAGGATGAACAAGGAAAAAGTGTAGACATTAAACTTTATCGTAGCATGATAGGTAGCTTGCTTTATTTAACGACTAGTAGGTCGGATATTATGTTTTCTGTTTGTCTTTGTGCACGTTTTCAATCTTGTCCTAAAGAGTCTCACATAATTGCGGTTAAACGCATAATTAGATACCTTAAGGGCACTATTGAAATGGGTTTGTGGTATCCGAAAACCGGGCAATTTTCAATGACGAGTTTTTCGGATGCCGACTATGCGGTTGTAGGGTAGATAGGAAGAGTACAAGTGGAACATGTCAACTCCTTGGTAATTGCCTTGTCTCTTGGTCTTCCAAAAAGCAAAATTCGGTAGCCCTTTCAAACCGTCGAGGCGGAGTATGTTGCAGCCGGAGCTTGTTGTGCACAAGTTCTTTGGATGAAACATACTCTCCTGGACTATGATTTGCATTTTTCTCATATTAAAATTTTTGTGATAATACTAGTATAATTCATATGATAAAGAATACAAATCAACATAGTAAAACTAAGCACATAGACATTAGATATCACTTTCTTAGAGATCATTATGAGAAAGGTGATATTGTTATAGATTATGTTTCTACCGATTTTCAACTTGCCGATATTTTACAAAACCTCTAGACTATGCTAGGTTTTCTTTTATTTGTGGTGAGTTGAATGTTGTATTATGGATTCTTAAAGATAAACATTTTTATTACTTTTCACCCTTTTTGATGTATGACAAAAAGGGGAGAAAAAGAGAGTAAGTTTATTATTTGTTTTGAGTTTTTTATGGAAAAAGATTTTTGTGTTTTCATGCCTTATGTATATAGCTACTCATAGTCATTCTTTATACATTGCATTATTTGAGGGGGAGCTTCCAAGCTCTTCTTCCTTTTTGTTTAAAATAACTTATATGTTTTGTCATCATCAAAAAGGGGGAGATTGTTGGCCCAAGGTTACAATCACCTGTTTTAGGTGTTTTGATGATTACAAAACATATATAGTTATTTGTACTAATCATGTTTATTGTTTTAGTGTGTTTCAGGGTTCTAATGATTCTAGAAGTTTTCTTCACTAAAGGAAGGTGTTTTGACTCAAGTCACCTCAATTCGGGCCTCAAGTATCAAGCTTGCAAGATCATATGGAGAAGCCTACTTGAAGAACTTGTAGTCCTTTAGAACCAATGTAAGAAATAGTTTGTTAAAGTTTGAGTTTGGTAAATTGGCTCTAGGATACACACACACATTTTCAAAATACAAGTTTTTGGTATTTGACTTTAAGTTTCATGCCATGATGAATATACATGACTTCTAACTTTTACAAAAATGTATATCATGTTTAAATCATGTATGTTTATTCTTCATGTATGATACTTAGTCATATATCCATTCAAAAACATTTTACAAATTTTTCAAAAGCCCTTTTCTGGCAGTCAGTTTTTCTGTTTCAGGCTAGACCGGCTGACCGACCGGTCGACCAGAGCTTGTGTCCAGGACATGCACGCTTGTGCATGTCTGTCGGCCGACCGACCGGTCGACCGACTGAAAGCAGTTTGCTCTCGGGTTTTCTCGGTCGGCCGACCGCTCGACCGCCTTCGGAAAACTGTGTTTCCTTCTTGAGGACGGTCGACCGGTCGGTCGACCCAAGCCCAACGGCTCTATGCAAGCAGGGCGGACGGCCGACCGGACCGGTCGACGTCAAGCCTGCAAAGCCCCAACGGCTCTTCCTCTTTGGTGCAATTCTGAAATCTGTTTTTAGGACTGTTTTTTTTGGCAGACTTTTTCTGGGTTTTGTGGATCTTTTTCAGATCAAATAAGCTAAAACAAATAAGTTTTAATCCCCTTCTCTCCCTATAAATAGAGGAGATTGGTCTCTTGCACATCACCAAGAAATATACCTAAGTTTTCAAGTTTTCAAAAGAGAAGAAAAGTTTCAAAAGCTCTCAATTTTTAGATCTTTCTTGCCCTTGATTTTTTAGTTGTGTTTTCTAGAAAAGATCATTTTACAACTGAGTTTTTCTCACTACACTTCTTAGAGCCAAATTCCATCCTCAAGCTATAAGGAAGTTGTAAAGAGAGAAGTGTTGTAAAGAAGTTTGTGATCCTTTTTAGAGATCACTTGGCTACTTGTTCCTCTTTTTTCATCTTGTTGAGATACCTCTTCGGTAGAGGTTTGTGTAAGTGGTGGAGTTCGGTG
The DNA here is from genome assembly GCA_038442645.1 of Agave tequilana. Taxonomy (NCBI): domain Eukaryota; kingdom Viridiplantae; phylum Streptophyta; class Magnoliopsida; order Asparagales; family Asparagaceae; genus Agave; species Agave tequilana. Next base: position 1,752 of record JAVJIF010027246.1, on the reverse strand, counting down.
CTCCGGTCTTTGGTAGACCTTGTAAACGTCCTCGGTGGATAGTGAAAACCCTTCACGGAGGTGAAGGCGGGGATTAGAGCAGTGGCTCGAACCTCGAAACAAATATCTTGTGTTTGCGATTGCTTTGTGTTCTTGTCTCTATTACTTTATTCCTATTGCCTCTTATTATTTGTTTGTGATATTGATTTCATATACTATTGCTTGTATGTTCTACATTATTGCATTATCATTCATACTTTGCCATTATCGATCAATTCTCATACAACAAGGTTGTATTGTGCACCTCTAACTCATATTCAAGAGGAATCACGAGGAAGGAGTTCAGAGCCCTTCACCAGGTATACGGCTCCTAGTCTTGTTTTGAGAGATCGTTGCATCATTCATCCATATTTGTTTTAAAAGTTATTAGATTAGCAATTACACCTATTCACCCCCCCTCTAGGTGTTTTTCATCAACCGTTCCCGGGCAAACTCCACGACATCCTCCACCTCCACCGATCCCATTGGTGGCCAAGATCCCTTTGATATGTAAAAAAAAACAGAGAGAGAGAGAGAAGAAAGAGACACTTTTCTGCAGATTCCACCATCAGAAGATAGAAGACAAAGCACTCATCACAAGAAGATAAAATACTGTCACTCATCACAAGACGACAAAAGCAGACAGCATCTCCAGCTCAAAAGCATCACCCGATTCGACAGCATCGCCAGATCAAAAGCAAAAGACGAAAATGACAACGCACTTATCTTTCCAGCTCAAAAGTAAATCCACTCACCGGCAATAATTCAAAATTGACAGAGGAGACTTGACGGAAAGTAGATTCCTTACCTCAAAGAACGTGACGCACTCGCCCAAAAGCAGATGCCTTCAAGAAGGACAGCTCATCCCTCAATCATGCAGGACAGCTCATCACCTCCAGAAGCATCCACACTCTCTATAAATCAGAGTCCCCTTCATTCGTCAAAGGCAGAGCGAAAATAACAATTAGCAATTAAGCCAGAAATTCCTCAGCCTCAACCAACCTTCTTGAACTACCATCTTCACCTAAACCTTTCAAACTGTATTCCTACCTTATCCTGTATCCAGTTTCAAAAGTCACAGTATCAAGACAAGCCATGTAAGTTCATATTCCATCTGTAATTTATCTCTTCAAAATAATATTTCATCTTTTGTTAATACTGTGTGGTTGTCGATTAATACTTCCACAACAAGATTGCATTGTGCACTCTAACTCTTATCAAAAGGAATCACGAGGAAGAAGTTCAGAACCCTTCACCGGTTATTCGGCTTCTAATCTTGTTCGAAGTGATCGTTTCTGTTTCCTTTTTAATATAATCATCTTAAACTTACTCCTGGGTTTATTTTGTTATCAGAGCGAAAATAGCAATCAGCAATTAAGCCAGAAAATTCCTCAGTCCTCAACCAACCTTCTTCAACTACCATCTTCACCTAAACCTTTCAAATTGTATTCCTACCTTATCATGTATCCAGTTTCAAAAGTCACAGTATCAAGACAAGCCTTGTAAGTTCATATTCCATCTGTAATTTATCTCTTCAAAATAATATTTCATCCTTTGTTAATACTGTGTGGTTGTCGATTAATACTTCCACAACAAGATTGCATTGTGCACCTCTGACTCTTATTAAGAGGAATCACGAGGAAGAAGTTCAGAACCCTTCACCAGATATTCGACTTCTAATCTTGTTCGAAGTGATCGTTTCTGTTTCCTTTTTCATATAATTATCTTAAACTA
>JAVJIF010027245.1:0-52737 GCA_038442645.1 Agave tequilana | reverse complement strand
TGTTGTCTAATGCAAGATTAGACAAATCGTTTTGGGCTGAGGCGATTGTATATGCTGGCCGTCTTATAAATTGATCGACTGTGATAGGAGGTAAAGCTCCATTGAAAATTTAGTTTGGGAAAGCTGCTCAAGATCATGGTTTGTTGTGAGAATTTGAAGTCCGACCTACTTCAGTGCCAAGGATGGCAAAGTGAATCCGCGAGCAAAGAGGTTTGTGTTTTTAGGTGTCAAAAGAATATGAAAAGGTTACAGGTTGGGACCCCGAAAACAAGAAGATCGTATTGAGTAGGCATGTCACATTTGATGAGACTTCAATATTGAAGTCTACTGTCTCTCAGCAGGTGGAAAGGACGGAGACCAAGGAAGTATCGCAGTGGGTGGAGGTGAAAGCACACCTAGAGGAGGGGGAATAGGTGTAAGTGCTAATCTAGTAACTAAATGCGCTAAATACGAAAGCTTAAAACAATTCTTGCAACACACTTAATACAACACACAAGTGTAGCCGAATTCCCCGTGAAGGACTCTGGACTAACTCCTCTTGATTCCCTTGAATGGGTTGAGGTGCTATGTGAAGCTCTTGTGGTTAAGTATAAGTGAGGCACACACACAAGCAATCCAACATATAACGAATAAGCAATATGAATTATGCTCAACACAAGCAAATATGATATGATGTTATGAATGATGCTATGCACACAATATAAGAGCAGAGAGTAGAGACAAGTGGATCAAACGCAAACACAATGATATGTTTCGAGGTTCGAGCACCTTGCTCTACATCCCCGCCTACACCACTGTGTAGGAGTTCCAATCCACTATAACGTCCACCGAGGGCTCCACCGAGGGAACCTTCACCGAGAAGGATTTTTACAACAAGGGAGTACCGAACTCCCCTCACAAACACTGCCTCACAACCGAGGGGTAGGCCCGTAGCCAAACAACAACAACACCTCTACCGAAAGAGGGTTACAAACACCAAATTCCACCTCTCACTAGAGGGGAGCAAACCAATCACCCGATCACCTCTACCAAAGAGGGATACAAAAAGAACTGTTGGCCCAAGAGGTTACACTCTCCATTTGTTTTTGGTTTGATGATGACAAACCAAATATGAGCTATTTGATACTAATAAGTTTATTAAGATGAGTTTCAGGTTGTACAAATTTTGGAAGCCATTGCTTGCTATTGCAAACAACTTCTAGGTTCATGAAGCTATGAAGGCATATTGCAACATCAAGGTAGGATCATAGAAGAAGAAGGCACTAGCAAGGCATTGGAGGTGGCTAAAAGACTTGAAGATAGCACAAGAAGTCTTCATGTAATTTGTTTTTCAGTTTATAGTATGTTAAAAGAATAGTGGATAGGTTTGAGCTCTATCACACACGTTTGCGCACATGCTCATTCCAAAATAATTTCTTATAAATTATACAAAAATATTTTGCCTACAAGTTTTGCCTACAGATACAATTATATTTCATACTATTCCCTGTTCAAAAGTATTTTTTGTTAAAATCAAAATCCTCTTTGTTTTCTTTTCTAAAATTGATTTTTGACCTGATCCGGTCGACCGGGGCAGTCGACCGAGTCTGTGTCAGTCTGGTCCGGTCGACCGGACAGTCGACCGAGGTTCTGGCAGAGCACGTATCCGTGTGCATGTCTGTCGGTCGACCGACACGGTCGACCGGACTATAGTGTTTTTGCTCTCTGGTTTTTCCCGGTCGACCGGGTCGGTCGACCGAATGCCTGTAAACGGTCAAAATTTTGAACTAGCGGTCGACCGCACCGGTCGACCGAGCTAGCCGTTGAACAGTAACGGTCAGTTTTTTTAAAGAGCTGTTTATTTTTGTCTTTTGTGTTTAAAATTAGTTTAATTAATATATTCTGAACTAATTGCCTCCTAAACTTCAGTAATTAGTTTTATCCCTAAACCCTAGCCCTCTCCTATAAATAGGGGTGTTTGGAGAGAGATTTGTTACAACAATTTTGCTACAAAATTCAAAAGTTTAGGCTTTCAAAAGTTCTTGGTTTTTGTGCTAAATTCTCTCAAATTTCTGAAGGGTTTTCAAAAAGTTTTTTCTCTGATTTCAATTTCTTTCATTCTACACACAAAAGAGCTTCAATTCTACTCATTATTCTCTAAGGACCTTTGTAAGGAAGAGATTTTTGAAAGAGAGAGTTTGTGGTCTTGTGACTACTCAGAGATTCTTGTGATTGTAATTGTGGAGTTGGGTACTCCGGTTGTAATTGTTCTTTGTGATAGTGGAAGTAGCTAGAATCCTTCTGGGGAAGGCGGGGGAGAGCTGGGTGCTCGAACCTCGATAACATTATCTTGTGTTTACGAGTTGGTTTACTTTCTTGCACTCTTTACTTTACTATACTTGCTCTTATTCTTGCTCATCATAATCATTGTCATATTTACTTGCTTGCATTCATCTTGTGAATCTTGATTGGTAATTGTTGTAGCTTTAAATTTTTTATTTGCCCTTTGATTAGCATTGTCCACTATTCACCCCCCTCTATGGTGACTTTTCAATTGGTATCAGAGCTGGACTCTAGGTTTGGCTTAACATCATAGAGAGATCCTTAAAACTTGCTAATCAACATTTTCATTTCATTCATTCATCACTAGTAAACATGGCCAACACATTAAATCCCCACCTAAATTTGATGGACTCAATTTCCCAATTTGGGAAGGTTAGGATGACTATATTTTTGCAATCTTTGGGTAGCTTAGTAGCCAAGTCCTTGACCAAACCTATGAAGCACCCGATGGTGGATGAGAGCACTTGGACCGACCTTGACTTTAAACTATAGAGGCTAACTCCAAGGCCCAAACTCCCTATTAACCGCCTGAATGAGGATGACCTACACGGGTAATTCATTGCCAATCCGCCTATGAGATTTGGCACACTTATTGGTCACACACGAGGGGACTTCACAAGTCAAGAGAGCTAAGATAGATCTCTTGAGGTCCCAATATGAGTCATTAAAATGCTGATGATGAGTCTATTGATAGTATGGCTACAAGGTTTACTAAAATCACTAATGGTCTTTCTTCCTTAGGTGATGACATCTCCAACGATCAAAAGGTGCGGAAAGTAATTCGGGCTCTTCCTTCATCATGGGAGATCAAGGCCACCACCTTGAAGGAGTTGAAACGGCAAGGACGAGATGGACCTCATTAGTCTCATTGGGAACCTAAAGACCCATGAGATGGAGAAGAAGGCAAGAGAAGAAGCCACTACTTCAAAGAAGAAATCCATAGCCTTCAAGACTTCATCCACCAATGATGACGATGAAGATGACGAAGAAGAAGATGAGGAGCTTACTCTACTTGTTCGCAACGTCAAGAGGATGTACCGGAAGAACAAACTCAACTTCCGGAGAAAATTTGAAGGCAAAGAGGAGCGGAGGATCATATGCTACAATTGCCGCAAACCCGAACATATCATGGCGGATTGTCCGGAGTTCAAGAAGAAATGACTTCCTCCTTCAAGCCAAAGAAGCCGGAGGAAAAGAAAGCTTACAAAGCTACGTGGGATTCAGAAAGCGAGTCCGAAGAGGAGGTGGATCAAGCTAATATGTGTTTCATGGCAAACACATCCAGGTAACCCCTCAATCCCTTGATGATGAAGATGATGATGTAAGTAAGGAAGTTTCTAGTGCATGCTTTTGTGGAACTTTCTGAAACTATGATAACAAGAAATTTGAATGCATAAAATTACAAAAAGAAGTTGCTTTTCTTAGAATGAACTTGCTATGGTTTCTAAAGAAGGTAATATTTCTTCTAATCTCATTTCTATACAAAAAGAATTTAATGCCTACAAAGTTTCTTGTAAAGCAAAAATCTCCTATTATTGATGAACAAGAAATTTCTTCCTTTAAATAAAAAATGAATGATTTTGAAAAAGTTTTAAATGATTGTGCTTTTAATACCAAGAAACTTGAGAACATGTTTTCTAAAAGCACACTTCACATGCTAACACTTCACAAGCTAAGAATTCTCATGCTCACACCACTCATGCTAAAGTTTCTCATGCTCACAAATCACACACTCACTATGCTTTTAAATATGGTAGAGTGTATAGATGCACATATTGTGGTAAAAATGGACATTTAGCTAAGTTTTGCTATGATCAACTAAAATAGAACAAATAATCTTGTTTGGGTTCATGACACTAACCCTAGAGGACCCAAGAAATGTGGGTACCAAAATCAAGTCTTAAATTGTTTGATGTAGGTACACACCAAAGCTCCAAGACGTAGGGAGCGGTGGTACCTTGATAGTGGTTGTTCAAGACACATGACATGGGACATCAACAACTTCACAACCCTATCAAGGTACATGGAAGGTGGCACCGTCACCTTCGGGGATGACTCCAAAGGAACTATCATTCGGTATAGGTAACATTCAAATTGGTGCATCTCTATTATTGAGAATATTGTTTTAGTTGATGGTTTGAAACAAAATTTGCTTAGCATTAGCCAACTTTGTGACCGTGGACTTAAAGTTATTTTTGATGATTCTTCTTGCAAGATTTTTGATGTTAAATCTAATGATTGTATTCTTACCGGTTTTCGTGATAATAATGCTTATCATTGACATGCTTAATTTAGATTTTCTACTAAATGCTTGAATGCTTTGATGAAAATTCTTGGCTTTGGCATAGAAGATTAGGACATGCATCTTTTGACCATATTTCTAGGATTAATTCAAAGGAATTGGTGAAGGGTATACCTTGCTTGATTTTGAGAAAGACCGCATTTGTAGTGCGTGCCAACTTGGGAAACAAACCAAGTCTTCCTTTAAACCAATCAAGGATATCTGTTAACTAGGCCTTTAGAATTAATTCATATGGATCTTTTTGGACCAACTAAAACTAAGAGTTTAAATGGAAGTAGATTTGCATTTGTTTTGGTTGATGATTTCTCCCGTTTACTTGGGTTTTCTTTTGCAACATAAAGATCAAACTTTTTCTCATTTTAAGATTTTTCGAAAAAGAGTTGAAAAAGAAAAAGGTTTTCCGATTTTGAAAATAAGGAGTGATAGAGGTGGTGAGTTTGTTAACCAACTCTTTGTGTGGCCCAAGAGGTTACACTCTCCATTTGTCTTTTGGTTTTGATGATGACAAACCAAATATGAGCTATTGGTACTAACAAGTTTGTTAAGATGAGTTTCAGGTTTGTACCATGTTTAGAGACCATTCGCTTAGCTATTGCAAGAACTTCTAAGTTCCACAAGCAAGGAAGGCAAATTGCACATCAAGGAAGGATCATAGAAGAGAAGGCACTAGCAAGGCATTGGATGGCTCAAAGACTTGAAGAAAAAATAGCACAAGAAGTCTCATGTAATTTGTTTTTCAGTTTATAGTATGTTAAAGAATAGAGGATAGGTTTGAAGCTCTATCACACACGCTTTGCGCACATGCTCATTCCAAAATAATTTCTTATAAATTATACAAAAATATTTGCCTACAAGTTTTTGCCTACAGATACATCTTTATATTTTATACTATTCCCTGTTCAAAAGTATTTTTGTTAAAATCAAAATCCTCTTTGTTTTCTTTTCTAAAATTGATTTTTGACCTGATCCGGTCGACCGGGGCAGTCGACCGAGTCTGTGTCAGTCTGGTCCGGTCGACCGGACCAGTCGACCGCGGTTCTGGCAGATGCACGTATCCGTGTGCATGTCTGCCAGTCGACCGGGGCGGTCGACGATATATATTTTTTGCTCACAGGTTTTCTCAGTCGACCGGGTCGGTCGACCGCTAGCCTATAACGGTCGGATTTTTGAACTACCGGTCGACCGGCCCCAGTCGACCGATGTGTCCGTTGAACAGTAACGGGCAGATTTTAAGTGAGCTGTTTATTTTTGTCTTTTGTTTTTTAAAAATTCGTTTAAGGATATATTTTGAGTTAATTACCTCCTAAACATCAGTAATTATATCTTATCCCTAAACCCTAGCCCTCTCTATAAATAGGGGTGTTTGGAGAGAGATTTTTACAACAATTATTGCTACAAAATTCAAAAGTTTAAGGCTTTCAAAAGTTCTTGGTTTTTGTGCTAAATTCTCTCAATTTTCTGAAGGGTTTTCAAAAGATTTTCTCTGATTTCAATTTCTTTTCCTTACACACAAAAGAGCTTCAATTCTACTCATTATTCTCTAAGGACCTTTGTAAGGAAGAGATTTTTGAAAGAGAGAGTTTGTGGTCTTGTGACTACTCAGAGATTCTTGTGATTGTAATTGTGGAGTTGGGTACTCCGATTGTAATTGTTCTTTGTGATAGTGGAAGTAGCTAGAATCCTTCTGGGGAAGGCGGGGAGTAGAGCTGGTGCTCGAACCTCGATAACATATCCTTGTGTTTGCGATTGGTTTACTTTCTTGCACTCTTTACTTTACTATACTTGCTCTTATTCTTGCTCATCATAATCATTGTCATATTTGATTGCTTGCATTCATCTTGTGAATCTTGATTGGTAATTGTTGTAGCTTTAAATTTTTATTTGCCCCTTTGATTAGCATTGTCACCTATTCACCCCCCCTCTAGGTGACTTTTCAATTGGTATCATGCTTGGACTCTAGGTTTGGCTTAACATCCATAGAGAGATCCTTAAAACTTGCTAATCAACATTTTCATTTCATTCATTCATCACTAGTAAACATGGCCGACAACATTAAATCCCCAAAATTTGATGGACTCAATTTCCCAATTTGGAAGGTTAGGATGACTATATTTTTGCAATCTTTGGGTAGCTTAGTAGCCAAGTCCTTGACCAAACCCTATGAAGCACCCGATGGTGATGGTGAGAGAGCACTTGGACCGACCTTGATTTAAACTATATGAGGCTAACTCAAGTCCCAAAACTCCCTATTAACCGCCTTGAATGAGGATGACCTTACACGGGTAATTCATTGCCAATCCGCCTATGAGATTTGGCAACACTTATTGGTCACACACGAGGGGACTTCACAAGTCAAGAGAGCTAAGAAAGATCTCTTGAGGTCCCAATATGAGTCATTTAAAATGCTTGATGATGAGTCTATTGATAGTATGGCTACAAGGTTTACTAAAATCAATAATGGTTTCTTCCTTAGGTGATGACATCTCCAACGATCAAAAGGTGCGGAAAGTAATTCGGGCTCTTCCTTCATCATGGGAGATCAAGGCCACCACTTGAAGGAGTTGAACGACAAGGACGAGATGGACCTCATTAGTCTCATTGGGAACCTAAAGACCCATGAGATGGAGAAGAAGGCAAGAGAAGAGGCCACTACTTCAAAGAAGAAATCCATAGCCTTCAAGACTTCATCCACCAATGATGACGATGAAGATGACGAAGAAGAAGATGAGGAGCTTACTCTACTTGTTCGCAACGTCAAGAGGATGTACCGGAGAACAAGCTCAACTTTCGGAGAAAATGAAGGCAAAGAGGAGCGGAGGATCATATGCTACAATTGCCGCAAACCCGGACATATCATGGCGGATTGTCCGGAGTTCAAGAAGAAAATGACTTCCTCCTTCAAGCCAAAGAAGCCGGAGGAAAGAAAAGCTTACAAAGCTTACAAAGTGGGATTCGGAAAGCGAGTCCGAAGAGGAGATGGATCAAGCTAATATGTGTTTCATGGAAAACAACCCAAGGTAACCCCTCAATCCCTTGATGATGATGATGATGATGTAAGTAAGGAAGTTCTAGTGCATGCTTTTGTAGAACTTTCTGAAACTTATGATAACAAGAAACTTGAATGCATAAAATACAAAAATAAGTTGCTTTTCTTAAGAATGAACTTGCTATGGTTTTCTAAAGAAAAGGATAATATTCTTCTAATCTCATTTCTATACAAAAAGAATTTAATGCCTACAAAGTTTCTTGTAAAGCAAAATCTCCTATTATTGATGAACAAGAAATTCTTCCTTTAAATAAAAATGAATGATTTTGAAAAAGTTTTAAATGATTGTGCTTTAATACAAGAAACTTGAGAACATGTTTTCTAAAAGCACACTTCACATGCTAACACTTCACAAGCTAAGAATTCTCATGCTCACACCACTCATGCTAAAGTTTCTCATGCTCACAAATCACACACTCACTATGCTTTTAAATATGGTAGAGTGTATAGATGCACATATTGTGGTAAAAATGAACATTTAGCTAAGTTTTGCTATGATCAACTAAATAGAACAAATAATCTTGTTGGGTTCATACACTAACCCTAGAGGACCCAAGAAAATGTGGGTACCAAAATCAAGTCTTAAATTGTTTGATGTAGGTACACACCAAAGCTCCAAGACGTAGGGAGCGGTGGTACCTTGATAGTGGTTGTTCAAGACACATGACATGGGACATCAACAACTTCACAACCCTATCAAGGTACATGGAAGGTGGCACCGTCACCTTCGGGGATGACTCCAAAGGAACTATCATCGGTATAGGTAACATTCAAATGGTGCATCTCCTATTATTGAGAATGTTGTTTTAGTAGATGGTTTAAAACATAATTTGCTTAGCATTAGTCAACTTTGTGACCGTGGACTTAAAGTTATTTTGATGATTCCTCTTGCAAGATTTTTAATGTTAAATCTAATGATTGTATTCTTACCGATTTTCGTGATAATAATGTTTATATTATTGACATGCTTAATTTAGATTGTTTACTAAATGCTTGAATGCTTTTGAAAATTCTTGGCTTTGGCATAGAAGATAGGACATGCATCTTTTGACCATATTTTTAGGATTAATTCAAAGGAATTGGTGAAGGGTATACCTTACTTGAATTTTGAGAAAGACCGCATTTGTGGTGCGTGCCAACTTGGGAAACAAACCAAGTCTTCCTTTAAACCAATCAAGGATATCATGTCAACTAGGCCTTTAGAATAATTCATATGGATCTTTTTGGACCAACTAAAACTAAGAGTTTAAATGGAAGTAGATTTGCATTTGTTTGGTTGATGATTTCTCCCGTTTTACTTGGGTTTTCTTTTTGCAACATAAAGATCAAATTTTTTCTCATTTTAAGATTTTTCGAAAAAGAGTTGAAAAAGAAAAGGGTTTCCGATTTTGAGAATAAGGAGTGATAGAGGTGGTGAGTTTGTTAACAACTCTTCATGACTTATTGTGATGAAAAGGGAATTAAGCATGAAATGTCTAGTCCTAGAACTCCACAACAAAATGGAGTAGTAGAAAGGAAAAATAGAACACTTCAAGAGATGGCTAGGACAATGATAAGTGAATATGACCTCCCTCAATATTTATGGGCCGAGGCCGTAAACACCGCATGCTATATATCGAATCGTATTTATTTATGCAAAATTCTTCAAAACTTCTTTTGAAATGTATCATTCTAGAAAACCAAATGTTGCATATTTTAAAGTTTTTGGATGCAAGTGTTTTGTTTTGAATACTAAGGATAATTTGGGTAAATTGATGCTAAGGCTTATGAGGCTATCTTTGTTGGATATTCCTCTACTAGCAAAGTATATAGAGTTTTCATTAGATCTTCTCAAACCATTGAAGAATCCATGCATGTTAAGTTTGAAGAATCTAATGTGTTTGTTGAGAATGTTGTAGAGATGAACCATTAGGTGAAAACATGGAGAAACTATCCTTGAAGGACTCACCCGCGCAAGAAGAAAAGCAAGAATCTATAGGTGAAGTTAGAGGATATGGAGGAAAGCACTCAACCGCTTCCTAAAGCTTGGAGATACGCTACAAATCATCCTAAGGAGCTCATCTTGGGTGATGCATCTAAAGGAGTCACAACGCGCTCCAAACTCCATGACCTATGTGGTAACTTTGCTTTCATTTCTCATTTTGAACCAAAAGGCATTCTCGAAGCCGAGACGGACCCATATTGGTTGCTTGCCATGCAAGAGGAACTCAATCAATTTGAGCGCAACCAAGTTGGCATCTTGTTCCTAAGCCCCACGATAGACCAATAATTGGTACTAAGTGGATCTTTAGAAACAAGATGGATGAGTCCGGAAATGTCATTAGGAATAAAGCTAGGTTAGTGGCCCAAGGTTACACTCAAGTTGAGGGAATTGACTTTGAGGAGACTTTGCACCCGTAGCACGGCTTGAAGTCATACGGATGACACTAGCTTTTGCATGTTTTAAAAATTTTAAACTTTTTCAAATGGATGTGAAAAGTGCATTTTTGAATGGTTTTATTAATGAAGAAGTTTATGTTCTCACCTCCCGGTTTTGTTGATCATGTTCATCCCGATTTTATTTTTAAACTTGATAAAGCTTTGTATGGATTGAAACAAGCTCCAAGAGCTTGGTATGAAAGGCTTTCTAGTTTTCTCATTTCAAATGATTTTATTAAAAGCAAAGTAGACACAACTCTTTTTACTAAGCATGTTGATAATGATATTTAATTGTGCAAATTTATGTTGATGATATAATTTTTGGATCTACTAATGAGCTTTTATGCAAGGATTTTGAGAAGGTCATGCAACTTGAATTTGAAATGTCTTCAATGGGTGAGCTCAATTTCTTCCTTGGACTCCAAATCAAGCAATTGCAAGACGGAACCTTCATTAACCAAGCCAAGTACGCAAAGGAGCTAGTAAAGAAGTTTGGGCTTGAAGGATCAAAGGCTTGCAACACTCCAATGGCAACTACAACCAAGCTTGATAAGGACGAACAAGGTAAAAATGTTGATATTAAATTATATAGAAGCATGATAGGAAGTCTTTTATATTTGACGGCAAGTAGGCCGGATATCATGTTTAGTGTGTGTCTTTGTGCTAGATTTCAATCGTGTCCTAAAGAGTCTCATCTTATTGCGATAAAACGCATTATTCGTTATATTAAGGGCACTATTGGAATGGGTCTTTGGTATCCGAAAACTAGAGATTTTTCAATGACTAGCTATTCGGATGCCGACTATGCGGGTTGTAGAGTAGATAGAAAGAGTACTAGTGGGACATGTCAATTTCTTTGTAATTGTCTTGTTTCATGGTCCTCTAGGAAACAAAATTCCGTTGCTCTCTCAACCGCTGAGGCGGAGTATGTTGCCGCGGGGGCTTGTTGTGCACAAGTCCTTTGGATGAAACATACTCTCCTTGATTTTGATTTGCACTTTGATCATATAAAAATATTTTGTGATAATACTAGTACTATACACATGACCAAAAATGCAAATCAACATAGTAAGACCAAGCACATTGAAATTAGATATCACTTTCTTAGAGATCATTTTGAGAAAGGTGATATAGATATTGATTATGTTTCCACGGATTTACAACTAGCCGATATTTTCACTAAACCTCTTGATTTTGCTAGATTTTCGTTTATTTGTGGAGAACTTAATGTTTGTATTATTGAATAGACATGTTTTTCACAACCCTTTTTGATGTATGACAAAAAGGGGGAGAATAAGTTTACATGACAAAAATAAGTTCATTTGGTCTTGGTTCCATATGAATTTATATGCTTTAATTTTAAGATTTGTTTTATGAGTTTTATGTTATGATGTATGATTTTTGAATTCATGTATTTTGAGAATTCTTGTGTTTTGTCTCAATTTCTTTCTATTGGTATCAAGTGCATAAATCTTTTGTTTTCAAATGAATTCTTGTGTTTTAAGCTTAAGTGTCTTTTATATAGCATAATTTGAGGGGGAGTTTTCTCCTCCCCTATATTTTTGTTTATAGCCTATTTGTTTTTGTCATCATCAAAAAGGGGAGATTGTTGGCCCAAGAGGTTACACTCTCCATTTGTCTTTTGGTTTTGATGATGACAAACCAAATATGAGCTATTTGGTACTAACAAGTTTGTTAAGATGAGTTTCAGGTTTTGTACCATGTTTAGAGACATTCGCTTAGCTATTGCAAGAACTTCTAAGTTCCACAAAGTAAGGAAGGCAAATTGCACATCAGGAAGGATCATAGAAGAGAAGGCACTAGTAAGGCATTGGATGGCTCAAAGACTTGAAGATAGTACAAGAAGTCTTCATGTAATTTGTTTTTCAGTTTATAGTATGTTAAAGAATAGAGGATAGGTTTGAAGCTCTATCACACACGCTTTTGCGCACATGCTCATTCCAAAATAATTTCTTATAAATTATACAAAAATATTTTGCCTACAAGTTTTTGCCTACAGATACATCTTTATATTTTATACTATTCCCTGTTCAAAAGTATTTTTGTTAAATCAAAATCCTCTTTGTTTTCTTTTCTAAAATTGATTTTTGACCTGATCCGGTCGACCGGGGCAGTCGACCGAGTCTGTGTCAGTCTGGTCCGGTCGACCGGACCAGTCGACCGCGGTTCTGGCAGATGCACGTATCCGTGTGCATGTCTGCCAGTCGACCGGGGCGGTCGACCGATATATTATTTTTGCTCACAGGTTTTCTCAGTCGACCGGGTCGGTCGACCGCTAGCCTATAACGGTCGGATTTTTGAACTACCGGTCGACCGGCCCAGTCGACCGATGTGTCCGTTGAACAGTAACGGGCAGATTTTAAGTGAGCTGTTTATTTTTGTCTTTTATTTTTAAAAATTCGTTTAAGGATATATTTTGAGTTAATTACCTCCTAAACATCAGTAATTATATCTTATCCCTAAACCCTAGCCCTCTCCTATAAATAGGGTGTTTGGAGAGAGATTTGTTACAACAAATATTGCTACAAAATTCAAAAGTTTAAGGCTTTCAAAAGTTCTTGGTTTTTGTGCTAAATTCTCTCAATTTTCTGAAGGGTTTTCAAAAGATTTTCTCTGATTTCAATTTCTTTTCCTTACACACAAAAGAGCTTCAATTCTACTCATTATTCTCTAAGGACCTTTGTAAGGGAAGAGATTTTTGAAAGAGAGAGTTTGTGGTCTTGTGACTACTCAGAGATTCTTGTGATTGTAATTGTGGAGTTGGGTACTCCGATTGTAATTGTTCTTTGTGATAGTGGAAGTAGCTAGAATCCTTCTGGGGAAGGCGGGGAGTAGAGCTGGGTGCTCGAACCTCGATAACATATCCTTGTGTTTGCGATTGGTTTACTTTCTTGCACTCTTTACTTTACTATACTTGCTCTTATTCTTGCTCATCATAATCATTGTCATATTTACTTGCTTGCATTCATCTTGTGAATCTTGATTGGTAATTGTTGTAGCTTTAAATTTTTTATTTGCCCTTTGATTAGCATTGTCACCTATTCACCCCCCCTCTAGGTGACTTTTCACTCTTCATGACTTATTGTGATGAAAAAGGAATTAAGCATGAAATGTCTTGTCCTAGAACTCCACAACAAAATGGAGTTGTAGAAAGGAAAAATAGAACACTTCAAGAGATGGCTAGGACAATGATAAGTGAGTATGACCTCCCTCAATATTTATGGGCCGAGGCCGTAAACACCGCATGCTATATATCGAATCGTATTTATTTGTGCAAAAATTCTTCAAAAAACATCATTTGAAATGTATCATTCTAGAAAACCAAATGTTGCATATTTCAAAGTTTTTGGATGCAAGTGTTTTTGTTTAAATACTAAGGATAATTTGGGTAAATTTGATGCTAAGGCTTATGAAGCTATCTTTGTTGGATATTCTTCTACTAGCAAAGCATATAGAGTGTTTAATAGATCTACACTTACCATTGAAGAATCCATGCATGTTAAATTTGAAGAATCTAATGTGGTTGTTGAGAATGTTGTAGAGATTGAACCATTAGGTGAAGACATGGAGAGACTATCCTTGAAGGACTCACCCGCTCAAGAAGAAAAGCTAGATTCAATTGGTGAAGTTCAAGAGGATAAAGAGGAAAGCTCTCAACCGCTTCCTAAAGCTTGGAGATACGCTAAAAATCATCCGAAGGAGCTCATCTTGGGTGATGCATCTAGAGGAGTCACTACGCGCTCCAAACTCCATGACCTATGTGGTAACTTTGCTTTCATTTCTCATTTTGAACCCAAGGGCATTCTCAAAGCCGAGACGGACCCATATTGGTTGCTTGCCATGCAAGAGGAACTCAATCAATTTGAGCGCAACCAAGTTTGGCACCTTGTTCCTAAGCCCCACGATAGACCAATAATTGGTACTAAGTGGATCTTTAGAAACAAGATGGATGAGTCCGGAAATGTCATTAGGAATAAAGCTATGTTAGTGGCCCAAGGTTACACTCAAGTTGAAGGAATTGACTTTGAGGAGACCTTTGCACCCGTAGCACGGCTTGAAGCCATACGGATGACACTAGCTTTTGCATGTTTTAAAAATTTTAAACTTTTTCAAATGGATGTAAAAAGTGCATTTTTAAATGGTTTTATTAATGAAGAAGTTTATGTTGCTCAACCTCCCGGTTTTATTGATCATGTTCATCCCGATTTTGTTTTTAAACTTGATAAAGCTTTGTATGGATTGAAACAAGCTCCAAGAGCTTGGTATGAAAGGCTTTCTAGTTTTCTCATTTCAAATGATTTTGTTAAAGGCAAAGTAGACACAACTCTTTTTACTAAGCATGTTGATAATGATATTTTAATTGTGCAAATTTATGTTGATGATATAATTTTTGGATCTACTAATGAGCTTTTATGCAAGGAGTTTGAAAAGGTAATGCAACTAGAATTTGAAATGTCTTCCATGGGTGAGCTTAATTTCTTTCTTGGACTCCAAATCAAGCAATTGCAAGACGGAACCTTCATTAACCAAGCCAAGTACGCAAAGGAGCTAGTAAAGAAGTTTGGGCTTGAAGGATCAAAGGCTTGCAACACTCCAATGGCAACTACAACCAAGCTTGATAAGGACGATCAAGGTAAAAATGTTGATATTAAATTATATAGAAGCATGATAGGAAGTCTTTTATATTTAACGGTAAGTAGGCCGGATATCATGTTTACTGTGTGTCTTTGTACTAGATTTCAATCGTGTCCTAAAGAGTCTCATCTTATTAAGGTAAAACGCATTATTCGTTATATTAAGGGCACAATTGGAATGGGTCTTTGGTATCCGAAAACTAGAGATTTTTCAATGACTAGTTATTCGGATGCCGACTATGCGGGTTGTAGAGTAGATAGAAAGAGTACTAGTGGGACATGTCAATTTCTTGGTAATTGTCTTGTTTCATGGTCCTCTAGGAAACAAAATTCCATTGCTCTCTCAACCGCCGAGGCGGAGTATGTTGCCGCGGGGGCTTGTTGTGCACAAGTCCTTTGGATGAAACATACTCTCCTTGATTTTGATTTGCACTTTGATCATATAAAAATATTTTGTGATAATACTAGTACTATACACATGACCAAAAATGCAAATCAACATAGTAAGACCAAGCACATTGAGATTAGATATCACTTTCTTAGAGATCATTTTGAGAAAGGTGATATAGATATTGATTATGTTTTCACGGATTTACAACTAGCCGATATTTTCACTAAACCTCTTGATTTTGCTAGATTTTCGTTTATTTGTGGAGAACTTAATGTTTGTATTATTGAATAGACATGTTTTTCATAACCCTTTTTGATGTATGACAAAAAGGGGGAGAATAAGTTTACATGACAAAAATAAGTTCATTTGGTCTTGGTTCCATATGAATTTATATGCTTAAATTTTAAGATTTGTTTTATGAGTTTTATGTTTATGTATGTATGAGTTTTTGAATTCATGTATTTTGAGAATTCTTGTGTTTTGTCTCAATTTCTTTCTATTGGTATCTAGTGCATAAATCTTTTGTTTTCAAATGGATTCTTGTGTTTTAAGCTTAAGTGTCTTTTTATGTAGCATAATTTGAGGGGGAGTTTTCTCCTCCCCTATATTTTTGGTTATAGCCTATTGTTTTGTCATCATCAAAAAGGGGGAGATTGTTGGCCCAAGAGGTTACACTCTCCATTTGTTTTGGTTTTGATGATGACAAACCAAATATGAGCTATTTGATACTAATAAGTTTATTAAGATGAGTTTCAGGTTTGTACAAATTTTGGAAGCCATTGCTTGCTATTGCAACAACTTCTAGGTTCATGAAGGTATGAAGGCATATTGCACATCAAGGTAGGATCATAGAAGAAGAAGGCACTAGCAAGGCATTGGATGGCTCAAAGACTTGAAGATAGCACAAGAAGTCTTCATGTAATTTGTTTTTCAGTTTATAGTATGTTAAAGAATAGTGGATAGGTTTGAAGCTCTATCACACACGCTTTTGCGCACATGCTCATTCCAAAATAATTTCTTATAAATTATACAAAAATATTTTGCCTACAAGTTTTTGCCTACAGATACATCTTTATATTTCATACTATTCCCTGTTCAAAAGTATTTTTGTTAAAATCAAAATCCTCTTTGTTTTCTTTTCTAAAATTGATTTTTGACCTGATCCGGTCGACCGGGGCAGTCGACCGAGTCTGTGTCAGTCTGGTCCGGTCGACCGGACCAGTCGACCGAGGTTCTGGCAGATGCACGTATCCGTGTGCATGTCTGTCGGTCGACCGACACGGTCGACCGGACTATATTTTTGCTCTCTGGTTTTTCCGGTCGACCGGGTCGGTCGACCGAATGCCTGTAGCGATCAAAATTTTGAACTAGCGGTCGACCGCACCGGTCGACCGAGCTAGCCGTTGAACAGTAACGGGCAATTTTTAAAGAGCTGTTATTTTTGTCTTTTTGTGTTTAAAATTAGTTTAATTAATATATTCTGAACTAATTGCCTCCTAAACTTCAGTAATTATGTTTATCCCTAAACCCTAGCTCTCTCCTATAAATAGGGGTGTTTGGAGAGAGATTTGTTACAACAATTATTGCTACAAAATTCAAAAGTTTAAGGCTTTCAAAAGTTCTTGGTTTTTGTGATAAATTCTCTCAATTTTCTGAAGGGTTTTCAAAAGTTTTTTCTCTGATTTCAATTTCTTTTCCTTACACACAAAAGAGCTTCAATTCTACTCATTATTCTCTAAGGACCTTTGTAAGGGAAGAGATTTTTGAAAGAGAGAGTTTGTGGTCTTGTGACTACTCAGAGATTCTTGTGATTGTAATTGTGGAGTTGGGTACTCCGTTGTAATTGTTCTTTGTGATAGTGGAAGTAGCTAGAATCCTTCTGGGGAAGGCGGGGAGTAGAGCTGGGTGCTCGAACCTCGATAACATATCCTTGTGTTTGCGATTGGTTTACTTTCTTGCACTCTTTACTTTACTATACTTGCTCTTATTCTTGCTCATCATAATCATTGTCATATTTACTTGCTTGCATTCATCTTGTGAATCTTGATTGGTAATTGTTGTAGCTTTAAATTTTTAATTTGCCCTTTGATTAGCATTGTCACCTATTCACCCCCCCTCTAGGTGACTTTTCAAGAACAAGGGTGTACAACTAGTGGTTTCTTTCAACCACAAACAATCTCTCTTCTTTTCTCTTTTTCCACAAAACAAATGATCCTAAATAGATTAGGATAGAAGATAGCTCAAGTGTGGAAACAAAGGTTTTTGGAAACAAGCAACAAAGAAAAACTAATTGGGAAATCTCTTGTAGATGATAGAAAATGAAAACCAATACAATATCCCAAAAGCCTAGTTTTCTTTGATTTTCCAAAAACCCAAAACAATACAAGGATAAATCTTTTTAGCACAAAACTCTTTTAAAACTCTTTTAAAACAGTAGAGAAAGTCTGAAAATTTTGGCTCTAAAAATCTTGGCTAAAACCCCCAAGAGTTGGGGTATTTATAGCCCAAATAGAAAACTAGCCGTTAGGCTGATGTGGCAACCTGACAGGCTACCGGTCGACCGGCCCGGTCGATCACCAACGGTTAGAAATGTGACCGTTGGGCAAACACGGTCGACCGGCACGGTCGACCCAAACAAACAGAGAGCTCTGCTCTCAGACCGGTCGACCGCCCGGGTCGACCGTCCCAGTGCTGCCAAACGTGCACAAATCTGTGCACGTCGGTCGACCGACCCGGTCGACCGACTTCATCCCAAGTTGACTAAGTCAGTTTAGTAGTCGACTGGTTGAAGCCTGGAACTGAAAACTAGGTCAGAAAAACAGTTTAAAAATATTTTGAAAAATCTTTAAGTCTTCTAAAAATCTACAAAACTTGTTTTAACATTTTATATTGAAACACAAATTTGTGATAAAAATTTCAAGACATATATCAATTATATCAATTCATTTTTGAGTCTTGCAAATTTTATCAAAACAAAACTTGTATTTTATCAAACTTAGATTTTTCAACACATGAATAGGATAGTCAAAATAAGTTTGTATAGGAAGTGTAAGCATGTATGTATAAGTAGAATACATCTATTATACATATAAACTATTTAAACTTGTTTTGATCAATCTATTCATGAAAACAAATATCGGTTAAACTAAAAACCGAAAAACCAATATCCAAACATAAAACTTGTGTGTGTTGTGCACTTGAGCATATCAACTATACTAAGCTTTACAATTGGATCTAAAAACACTAAACTATGGATACCTAAGTCTTCTTGACGATGTTCATCTTCAAGGCGACTCGATCCACAAACACCGTGATCCATGAGCTAGGCAAGGTATGATCTTGATGCTTTGGCCCTGGAATCACCATGAAAAGCTTCTAAACTCCTTGCTGAAGCTAATCATCAACTATATCTTGGTTAATGAATCTGAAACTTAAACACCACAAGATTATTAGTAAACATAACTACATGAGTTAATCATCATCAAAACTAAGGTGGAAGGCCTTTGGGCCAACAATCTCCCCTTTTTGATGATGACAAAACTCATGGAGTTATATATGCATGGATTAAAGTTAAGCTTCGAAGAAGCTCCCCATTAACTCATGCATAAACAAATAAACAAAAGATATGCAATGAATGTACATAAACATGTATGCATCAACATGCATAAAACACATAAACATGTTCTAGAAGCTCTAGATACCAATTAAATTAATAAAACATTACAAAAACACTAGATGCTCTAAATACCAATTAAACTTAATATATGCAAAAACATAAGTATGCATATAAAACACAAATTATTCTCCCCCTTTTTGTCAATCATCAACAAAGGGGTAAACAATCAAAACAATAAATGAGGGGTAAAAATCTTTCTCCCCCTTTTGTTAATCAAAACAAAAAAAATAATGTTCTGTTGGCCCAAGGTTACAATCACCCGTTTTTAATGTGTTTTGATGATTACAAAACATATTAGTTATTTGTACTAATATTGTTTATTGGTTAAGTGTGTTTCAGGATTCTAACTCAACTAGAAGGATTCTTCCCTAAAGGAAGGTGCTTTGGACTCAAGTCAACTCAATTTGGGCTCAAGAATCAAGTTTTGAAGATCATATGGTGAAAGCCCTCTTGAAGAACTTGAAGTCTTTAGAATCATTGTAAGAATAGAATGTTAAAGTTTGAGTGTTGGATATTGGCTCTAGGATACACATACACAATTTGGTTTTGTTAAAATGAGAGTCTTGTATTTAAGTTTCATGTTTTAAATTTGGTTTCATGTCTTAGTAGATATTTACATGACCCTAAGTTTTACAAAATAAATATCATATTTAGATCATGTTTATATACTCCTACTAGCATGTTACTTAAGTTTGTTCAAACCCAAAACTATTTTACAAAGTTTTCTAAGTCAAAAAAAATACTGTTTTTCCTGTTTCAGGCTGACCGGCCGACCGGCGCGGTCGACCGGCGCCAGTGCCAGGACGTGCACATTTGTGCACGTCTGTCGGTCGACCGCCCCGGTGGACCGACTGTGAGCAGTTGCTCTCAGGTTTTCTGGGTCGACCGCCCGGTCGACCGCCAGAAGACCCGAGCCAACGGCTCTTTGCCAGCTGAGCTGGCGGTTGACCGGCCCGGTCGACCGCCAAGCCTGCAAAAGCCCAACGGCTCTTTCCTCTTTTGTGCAATTCTGAAATCTGTTTTTTGGACTGTTTTTTGGCAGACTTTTTCAGGATTTTCCAGAACTTTTTCAGAGCAAATAAGGTCAAAATAAATTGTTTTTAACTTATTTCTCTCCCTATAAATAGTAGAGAAGAGTTTCTTGCAAAACACCAAGAAAAATCCTCAAGTTTTCAAAGTTTTCAAAAAGAAAAGAAAAGTGTTAAGCTCTCCATTTTCAACTCTTTCTTGAGCTAGTTTTCAGTTGTGTTCCTTGCAAAAATCATCTCTACAACTGAGTTTTTCTCACTACACTTCATAGAGCCAAAAATCCCTTACTCATTCTATAGTGAAGTTGTAAAAAGAGTGAGAGTGTTGTAAAAGAGTTTGGTGATCTTGTTGTGATCACTCTTGTTCTTATGATCTTCTTGTTCTTGTGGAGACACCTCTTCGGTAGAGGTTATTGTACTTGGTGGAGCTCGGTGCTCGGATCTTCGGTCGACCGTTGTAATCGTCCTCGGTGGATAGTGGAAACCCTTCACGGAGGTGAAGGCGGGGAGTAGAGCGGTGGCTTGAACCTCGAAACAAATACTTGTGTTTGCGATTGTCTTTTGCTCTTGCTCTCCTTTTTGCTTTTAATTTCTATTGCACTCTATTGCTTTTAATTACTTGCTTGTGATCTTGTTTCTTTCCTTGTGCTATTACTTCAAGCTTGTAATACTTGTGATATCTTGTGTGCATCTCATCATTGCATATTATTCATCCTTTGTTCGATCAATTCTCATACAACAAGGTTGCATTGCGCACCTCTAACCCATTCAAGGGGAATTGGGAGGAAGGAGTTCAGAACCTCTCACGGGGTATTCGGCTCTTAGTCTTGTTTTGAGAGATCGTTGCATCATTCATCCATCTTAGTTTTAAAAAAAGATTGTTAGATTAGCAATAACACCTATTCACCCCCCCTCTAGGTGTTTTTCAATTGGTATCAGAGCTTGGTTACTAGGCTCTTGGCTTAACAACCCTAGAGAGATCCTAATATTGCTAATCATTTCATTCATTCTCACTTAGTAAAGATGGCCGATGGTATTAAGACACCCCCTAAGTTTGATGACTTAACTTTCCCATATGGAAGGTTAAGATGACCGTTTTCTTGCAATCTCTAGGTAGTCGAGTTGCAAAGGTCGTGACCAAACCCTTTAGTGCACCCCCCGGTGATGAATCCACTTGGTCCGAAATAGAGACCAAAGAATTTGATGCCAATGCTAGGGCTCACTATGCACTTCTTCAATCCCTTAATGATGATGATATAGCTAGAGTTATTCATTGCAAGTCCGCATATGAAATTTGGACACATTTGCTAGTTACACATGAGGGGACTTCACAAGTGAAGAGGGCTAAGATTGACCTTCTTCGGTCCCAATATGAGAATTTTTACATGCAAGAAAATGAAACCATAGATGATATGGTTACAAGATTTACAAAGATCACTAATGGACTTTCTTCTCTAGGTGATGCTATCGACAACGATCAAAGAGTTAGAAAGATCATCCGGGCTCTTCTTCCTTCATGGGAAGTAAAAGCAACCACCTTGAAGTAACTCATGACAAGGAGGAGATGGAGCTAATTGGTCTCATTGGGAACCTCAAAACCCATGAGATGGAGAGGAAAGTGAGGGAGGACATGGCTCCTTCCAAGAAGAAGACAATAGCCTTCAAAAGTCAATCCACACACTCCGACGAAGACGATGAAGAAGAAGAAGATGACGAAGAGCTCTCACTTCTTGTGAAGAACGTCCGGAGGATGTACAACAAGGCTAAATTTCAAGGAAGAAGGAGATGGCAAGGAGGTAAAGAAGAAAGGAAGATTATTTGCTTCAATTGTCAAAGGCCGGGACACATAGTGGCGGAGTGTCCGGATAAAGTAAAGCCTTCCACCTCCAAGAAGCCCTACAAGAAGAAGGCAATGAAAGCTACATGGGACTCCGAGAGCGAATCCGAGGAAGAAATCGACACCGCTAACATGTGCTTCATGGCAAATGAAAGCACAAGCAAGGTAACCCCTTCCACTTCTCCAAATGATGAACTTTCCATGGATGAGTTAGGAGAAGCTTTTGTAGAATTATCACATAACTATGATTTTCTTAAGAAAAAGTATTTAAACATGAAAAAGGAAAATGAATCTCTTAATCATCAAATTTTTACTCTTTCTAAAGAAAAAGATGAATTACTTCCACTCTTGTTTCCACCCAAAAAGATTTTGACAAGTATAAGATTTCTTGTAAAGGCAAGTCCCCACTAGTTGACTCTAATGAGATTGCTATGCTTAAAGAAAGAATAGATTCATTAGGATTGGTTTTAAAAAATTGTGAGTTTGATAAGAAGAGGTAGAGGCCATGTTTCCTAAGAAACAAGCCCCTAAGAAAAATGTTCATCATGCTCATGCTCATGTTCATACCACACAACCTTTACATCGTGGCAAACCCCCAAGCACACTTCACACTTCACACACACATCATGCGTTCATGTATGGAAGAGTGTTCTCATGTTCACATTGTGGGCGGAAAGGGCACTTAGCCAATTTTTGCTATGATAGACTAAGTGCATCTTTTCATAATGTTTGGGTTCGAAACACTAACTTTCAAGGACCCAAGAAAGTTTGGGTACCAAAGTCAACAATTTTGTTAAATGATATAGGTACCTTCCAAAGCCCAACGACGTAGAGGATTGTGGTATCTTGATAGAGGTTGCTCAAGGCACATGACTTGGGACATCAACAACTTTGCAACCCTATCAAGATACCATGAAGGTGGCACCGTCACCTTCGGAGATGATGCCAAGGGTAAAATCATCGGTATTGGTAATGTAAAACTCGGCACATCCCCTTTAATTGAGAATGTTGTGTTTAGTTGATGGCCTCAAGCATAACCTCTTGAGTGTTAGTCAATTTTGTGATAAAGTTTTGATGTAGTTTTTGATAATATAGCTTGTAAAGTAATTGATAGAATTTCTAATACTTGTGTGTTTTCCGATTTTCGTGAAAGTAATGTTTATATGATAAATATGTCTAATATGTCTTGTAATATTACTTGTTTAAAAGCCCTCGATGACGACTCTTGGTTGTGGCATAGAAGATTAGGCCATATTTCATTTGACCATATATCTAGGTTAAACACAAAGGAAATGGTGAAAGGTATTCCTTGTTTGAGTTTTGAAAAGGACCGAGTTTGTGACGCATGTCAATTTGGGAAACAAACTAAGTCTTCTTTCAAGTCAATTAAGGATATCATGACATCACGTCCTTTGGAGTTAATCCATATGGATCTATTTGGCCCTACACAAACAAAAAGTTTAAGTGGGAATAGATTTGCATTTGTTTTGGTTGATGACTTTTCACGATTACTTGGGTTTTTTTCTTGAACACAAAAATCAAGCTTTCTCATATTTCCAAACCTTTAAGAAAAGAGTTGAAAAAGAAAAAGATGTTTCGATTTTAAGAATAAGAAGTGATAGAGGAGGTGAGTTCATTAACCTACCCTTTACCACTTTTTGTGAAGAACATGGAATTAAGTATGAACTTTCTTGTCCTAGAACTCCACAACAAAATGGAGTAGTTGAACGGAAAAATCGAACTTTACAAGAGATGGCTAGGACAATGCTAAGTGAATATGGTCTACCACATTATTTGTGGGCCGAGGCCGTAAATACATCATGCTATATATCAAATCGTGTTTTCTTGTGTAAAAATACTTCAAAGACTTCTTTTGAAATGTACTTTTCTAGAAAACCAAATGTTTCATATTTCAAGGTTTTTGGATGCAAATGTTTTATTTTAAATACAAAAGATAATTTAGGAAAATTTGATGCTAAAGCTTATGAGGCAATTTTTGTGGGTTATTCTAATACTAGTAAAGCTTATAGAATCTTCAATAAATCATCTTTGACTATTGAGGAATCTATACATGTTAAGTTTGAAGAATCTAACTTGTTTGTTAAGAATGTTGTAGAAATAGATGCTTTGGATGAAGGCTTGGAGAAAGTGACCTTGGAGGATACACCTACTATGGGAGACAAGCCAAAGGATGATGAAGGAAGCGAAGCTAAAATAGAAGAGGCTCAAGGACATGAAATTCAATCAATTGAAGTGGAGCCTACTCAACAACTTCCAAAGGATTGGAGATACAATCCTCATCATCCCAAGGACCTCGTCATAGGTGAAGTATCAAAAGGGGTAACCACTCGCTCTAAACTTCATGATTTTTGTGAATATTATGCATTTATTTCTCATGTTGAACCCAAGAACGTCCTCGAAGCCGAGGCCGATTCATATTGGTTGCTAGCCATGCAAGAGGAACTCAATCAATTTGAGCGCAACCAAGTTTGGCACCTTGTTCCTAGGCCCCACGATAGACCAACAATTGGTACTAAGTGGATCTTTAAGAACAAGTTGGATGAATCGGGTAATGTTGTTAGGAATAAAGCTAGGTTAGTTGCCCAAGGTTACACTCAAATCGAAGGAATCGATTTTGAAGAAACCTTTGCACCCGTAGCACGGCTCGAAGCCATACGGATGACACTAGCATTTGCCTCATACAAAGATTTTAAATTGTTTCAAATGGATGTTAAAAGTGCTTTTCTAAATGGTTTTATTGAAGAGGAGGTGTATGTTGAACAACCCCCCGGGTTTGTTGATCCTACACATCCGGATTTGTGTTTAAATTAGATAAAGCTCTTTATGGTTTAAAACAAGCCCCTAGGGCTTGGTATGAAAGACTTTCTTCATTTTTGATTTCAAATGGTTTTAAGAATGGTAAAATTGACACCACTTTGTTTACAAAACATGTAGAAAATGACATTCTTATTGTGCAAATATATGTAGATGATATTATTTTTGGTTCTACTAATGAATCTCTTTGCCAAGCTTTTGAATCATGCATGAAGGATGAATTTGAAATGTCTATGATGGGGGAGCTCAACTATTTCCTTGGACTCCAAATCAAGCAAAGGAAGGATGGATCTTCATCAATCAAGCCAAGTACAAAAGGAACTCATCAAGAGATTCGGACTTGAAGGCGCTAAAGTGAGCAAAACTCCCATGGCAACAGCTACCAAGCTTGATAAGGATGAACAAGGTAAAAGTGTAGACATTAAAGTTTATCGTAGCATGATAGGTAGTTTATTGTATTTGACGGCTAGTAGGCCGGATATCATGTTTTTCTGTTTGTCTTTGTGCTCGTTTTCAATCATGTCCTAAGGAGTCTCATTTAGTAGCGGTAAAACGCATTATTAAATACCTTAAGGGCACTATTGAAATGGGTTTGTGGTATCCGAAAACCGGACTATTTGATATGAAGAGTTTTTCGGATGCCGACTATGCGGGTTGTAGGGTAGATAGGAAGAGCATAAGTGGAACATGTCAATTCCTAGGTAATTGTCTTGTATCTTGGTCTTCCAAAAAGCAAAATCGGTAGCCCTTTCAACCGCCGAGGCGGAGTATGTTGCGGCCGGAGCTTGTTGTGCACAAGTTCTTTGGATGAAACATACTTTCCTCGACTATAATTTACACTTTGATCATGTTAAAATATTTTGTGATAATACTAGTACAATTCACATGACAAAGAATGCAAATCAACATAGTAAAACCAAACACATTGACATTAGGTATCACTTTCTTAGAGATCATTATGAGAAAGGTGATATTGATATTGATTATGTTTCTACCGATTTTCAACTTGCCGATATTTTACTAAACCATTGGATTATGCTAGATTTTCCTTTATTTGTGGTGAGTTGAATGTTTGCATTATGGATTCTTAAAGATAAATTTTTTTAATGTTTTGTTTGCTTTGTTTAACCTTTTTTGATGTATGACAAAAAGGGGGAGAAAAAGAAAAAGAGTTTTGTGTTTTGTTGTGTATTTTGAGTTTTAACAAAACTTATGTGTTTTCAATGCCTTATGCATTTAGCTTTTCATAGCATTATTGATACATAGCATTATTTGAGGGGGAGCTTTCCAAGCTCTTCTTCCATTTTTGTTTAAATAACCTATATGTTTTGTCATTATCAAAAAGGGGAGATTGTTGGCCCAAGGTTACAATCACCCGTTTTTAATGTGTTTTGATGATTAAAAAACATATTTGTTATTTGTACTAATATTGTTTATTGGTTAAGTGTGTTTCAGGATTCTAACTCAACTAGAAGGATTCTTCCCTAAAGGAAGGTGCTTTGGACTCAAGTAAACTCAATTTGGGCTCAAGAATCAAGTTTTGAAGATCATATGGTGAAAGCCCTCTTGAAGAACTTGAAGTCTTTAGAATCATTGTAAGAATAGAATGTTAAAGTTTGAGTGTTGGATATTGGCTCTAGGATACACATACACAATTTGGTTTTGTTAAAATGAGAGTCTTGTATTTAAGTTTTCATGTTTTAAATTTGGTTTCATGTCTTAGTAGATATTTACATGACCCTAAGTTTTACAAAATAAATATCATGCTTAGATCATGTTTATATACTCCTACTAGCATGTTACTTAAGTTTGTTCAAACCCAAAACTATTTTACAAAGTTTTCTAAGTCAAAAAAAAATACTGTTTTTCCTGTTTCAGGCTGACCGGCCGACCGGCCCGGTCGACCGGCGCCAGTGCCAGGACGTGCACATTTGTGCACGTCTGTCGGTCGACCGGGGCGGTCGACCGACTGTGAGCAGTTGCTCTCGGGTTTTCTGGGTCGACCGCCCCGGTCGACCGCCAGAAGACCCGAGCCAACGGCTCTTTGCCAGCTGAGCTGGCGGTCGACCGGCCCGGTCGACCGCCAAGCCTGCAAAAGCCCAACGGCTCTTTCCTCTTTTGTGCAATTCTGAAATCTGTTTTTTGGACTGTTTTTTGGCAGACTTTTTCAGGGGTTTCTAGAACTTTTTCAGAGCAAATAAGGTCAAAATAAATTGTTTTTAACTTATTTCTCTCCCTATAAATAGTGGAGAAGAGTTTCTTGCAAAACACCAAGAAAAATCCTCAAGTTTTCAAAGTTTTCAAAAAGAAAAGAAAAGTGTTTAAGCTCTTCATTTCCAACTCTTTCTTGAGCTAGTTTTCAGTTGTGTTCCCTTGCAAAAATCATCTCTACAACTGAGTTTTTCTCACTACACTTCATAGAGCCAAAAATCCCTTACTCATTCTATAGTGAAGTTGTAAAAAGAGTGAGAGTGTTGTAAAAGAGTTTGGTGATCTTGTTGTGATCACTCTTATTCTTGTGATCTTCTTGTTCTTGTGGAGACACCTCTTCGGTAGAGGTTATTGTACTTGGTGGAGCTCGGTGCTCGGGTCTTCGGTAGACCGTTGTAATCGTCCTCGGTGGATAGTGGAAACCCTTCACGGAGGTGAAGGCGGGGAGTAGAGCGGTGGCTTGAACCTCGAAACAAATACTTGTGTTTGCGATTATCTTTTGCTCTTGCTCTCCTTTTGCTTTTAATTTCTATTGCACTCTATTGCTTTTAATTACTTGCTTGTGATCTTGTTTCTTTCCTTGTGCTATTACTTCAAGCTTGTAATACTTGTGATATCTTGTGTGCATCTCATCATTGCATATTATTCATCCTTTGTTCGATCAATTCTCATACAACAAGGTTGCATTGCGCACCTCTAACCCATTCAAGGGGAATTGGGAGGAAGGAGTTCAGAACCTCTCACAGGGTATTCGGCTCTTAGTCTTATTTTGAGAGATCGTTGCATCATTCATCCATCTTAGTTTTAAAAAAGATTGTTAGATTAGCAATAACACCTATTCACCCCCCCTCTAGGTGTTTTTCATGTTCTCCCCCTTTTTGTCTAAAAACAAAAACAAGGTCAATAAGGGTGACAATCAATTAGGATATCATTTGAAAATATGTCAATGAAGCATCTTGATACCAATGAAAATAAACAAAGATCAATAAATGTTATATGCTATATACATTCATGAAGAGGAAAACGCTAAGTTAGCTTCCCTACACATATGCATTACATGAAGGAGGGATGTTAAGCCCTAATTCACATAACACACATTATGTAATGCATAAGAGGAGATGTGAAGCTCCCCCTACACACGTGTACCACATAATGAAGAGATGTTAAGCTCCTCAATATAAGATACACTCAACATGAATCTATATGTAGAAGAGATGTTAAGCTCTCCTTGCATATAGTCAATACAAATCAAAACTTTTGTATTTATATTCTTTAAAACAAAAAATTTTTTTTTTTGGATACCAATTTAAAACACAAGACATCTTGATATCAAAAGATAGTATTTTTCCTTTTTAAAATATGATATCAATTGAAATGACTATTTTCTATCATAAAGTAAGGGAGTGGAAATACAAATACCAATGAAATATGAAAATCGACTTTTCTCCCCCTTTATGAAATACCAACAAAAACTATGCGTAGGCTTGAAATAAGATACCAATTGAAAACTAAATCAATTGAAATGAAGTTGAAGCTCAAGCTCTAGCATAAACAAAATTGTGCTCAAGATATAGAAATATAATAGCACAAATAAAACAAGTATATGTGTATGAAATAGAATGAGTACCAATCACCAATAGATGATACCAATTGAAAATATACATACACAAACACATATGAGTATACAAAAGAATCAAGATTGGTACCAATTGAAAGAGTTCAATGATACCAATTGACATATCAATAAAATCATGGTATAACTCATATCAAAATGAAGAATACGAACTAGTTAAAATGGAAATTTTTGTAACTAGTACGAAATCCTTCAAGCACGAAATAACACAAAATAGTTTTCATAAAACACATGTAAATCACATAACACTTATAAACACTCAATATTCAATAACGTCCATACATACTCATGAAAAACATACTCATGAGAAATATTAAAAAAATGGTGAGTGTACAAGTAATGTGTGACATGGCATTATGAAATTTCCAATTAAGCTCAATTATTCCTTAAACAAGAAAACATGAAAACATATAAATCATCTAAACTATTTAATCTTCAAGGCATATGTATGTCTAATACAAATTAAAGTATACATACATATCCAAAACACAACGAGTCCACAAAATATATGCATTAAGGCACGTGGCTCAAAAGGATAAACATATATATTTAATAGTTTGGACAAGATAGACATATACATGAAGTTTAAACATGAAAACATGAATTAAAAAAATTTATTAAAACAAATTTTCATTTCAAGGTATATGTATGAATTGTCAACACAATAAGTATATATACATATCCCTAAACACAATTGAGTCCATATATATAGATTTGCATGAAAGGCAAATGACTCAAAGGGTATGTATATCTTAAAGTTTGGCAAAATGAACATATACATGAAATGAAAACACACAATCATAAAACAAATTCAAAAATGAGAATACAAGTTTAAAATGCATGAATCATCAAAACTAGACTATACTAGCACATCTAATGGGTTCAAATAAGCATTCAAGCCCAAACATATATAGATTTATTTGTGGCCCACTATACGCACAAATATATATTTAGTCTTAATGAAAACTAACATCTAAACATGTAATCAACTCATGAAGCATAAACGAATATAAAAATCATCATGATAAGCAAAAACATGATTATTATGAATATCCACATGTTATTAGAAATATGATATACGCAATAGCAACTATATAGTGAGAACACAAAAGAATTCATCCATATTAAACATGGGTGTCTCAAAATAACTAAACATGTATATCACTAATCTAATAAGCATGGCATATTCATACTAATCACTAAACAATGAAACATGCTATAAACAATGAATATTAAAAGCATGAAAACAATAAATGGGAGTTAGGAATCGTTACCAAAACCTAGAAGGAAAACTTCTTGTCTCCAAAATATGGTGGTCCTCTCCACCAAACCTTCCCTTGAAAGTGATGCATCCAATTGATTTCCTTAAGCTCGGAACGCATCCACTCCAAGGTGTCATCACTCTCACGTCATGTGAGAGCCCACACCTACATCAAAAACTTTAGGGGTGGTCTTTGGTACCCATACTCTTTTGGGTCCATGAGAGTTAGTACCTTCTCTAACCCAAACAAAATTCTTTGCTAAATTTGAAGTATGTAATCTATCATAAAAAAATTAGCAAGGTGGCCCTTACGTCCACAATGTGTACAAGTGTACACATGAGCATACATGTGATGAGAGTGTCCGTGATGAGCATGTGTATGCCGTGGAGGGTGTGCATGCATAAGGATGGAACTTGTTTCTTTCGAACCAAGGTTTCCAACCGTGAGTGGTTCATGGCACATTGGCTCATAGTGGAGCCCAAACAATCAACCTTCTTCTTAAGCAAACAAATATCATCATTAATCTTAGAAGAAGAAGTGGAGCATGCAATGGGTGAAGTGTGTGATACTACCCTAGCATGGCAAACATGAGAATCCAAATCATTTTTTAAAGATCTATTTTTTTTTAAACAAATTTCTAATTCTTTTGAAATAAATTCAATTTCATTTTTCAAAGAATGGTTACTTTTTAAAACAAAATCAAGTTTTGAAGTTAAAGATTCATTTTTCTTCAAAACATCTTCACAATCATTTTTATTTTTCAAAATTTTATTTTCATTTAAAGCAAGATTAAGTTGAGATTTTAATGAATCCCTTTCATTAGCAATCTCATCCTTTTCTTGCAAAACAACATCAAGTCTAGCAATCAAATTTTTATTTTCATTGTTAATGCCTAGACTTTTCTTTTTCAACAAGTTATATTTTTCAATCAATTTTTCACAAACAATAGATAGTTCTTTATTCAAAGCATGGGGATCAACATAATCATTTGAAGAACTAGCACAATCATCATTATCTAAGTGGGGTTCCGAATGTACCTCAAGGGAGTCATTCCCTTGGATCATTAAGCATTGAGACTTGGATTCTCCACTAGTTTCCTCTTCTTGTTGGATTTGCAATAGAAGCTCGGAGGTGTTGGTAGTTGTCAATTTGTTCCACACTACAAAAGTGGAATCAATGTTAGAAACACGCATAAGATAATCTTTAGGCAATGTGCTTCTAATGGCCTCAAGGGCTTGTGCATTGGCCCCTATATGCTTGCGGTCACCAAGATAACATCTCTTGGTAGCGGCAAGGAAAGCATGCAAACCTAGGGTCTTTAGGTACACGGACATCCTATACTTCCAAACAACAATGTTGGAAGGGTCAAAGCTAGGTAGGGTCATGAAGTCCATGGTAAACTATATGAGTGTGCAAACAAGTAAATGCAAACAATAGATTAGCAAGAAAATGGATCTCACTCCTAGGATGTTAAGCCTAAGTATCAGGAGCACTAGCTCTGATACGAATTGAAAGCACACCTAGAGGGGGTGAATAGGTGTAAGTGCTAATCTAGTAAACTAAATGCGCTAAATGCGAAAGCTTAAAACAATTCTTGTAACACACTTAATACAACACACAAGTGTAGCCGAATTCCCCGTGAAGGGCTCTGGACTAACTCCTCTTGATTCCCTTTGAATGGGTTGAGGTGCTATGTGAAGCTCTTGTGGTTAAGTATAAGTGAGGCACACACACAAGCAATCCAAGCATATAATGAATAAGCAATATGAATTATGCTCAACACAAGCAAATATGATATGATGTTATGAATGATGCTATGCACAATATAATGAGAGAGAGTTTAGAAACAAGTGGATCAAACGTAAACACAATGATATGTTTCGAGGTTCGAGCACCTTGCTCTACATTCCCGCCTACACCACCGTGTAGGATTTCCAATCCACTATAACGTCCACCGAGGACTCCCACCGAGGGAACCTTCACCGAGAAGGATTTTACAACAAGGGAGTACGGAACTCCTCTCACAAACACCGCCTCACAACCGAGGGGTAGGCCCGTAGCCAAACAACAACAACACCTCTACCGAAGAGGGTTACAAACACCAAACTCCACCTCTCACTAGAGGGAGCAAACCAATCACCCGATCACCTCTACCAAAGAGGGATACAAAAAGAACAAGGGTGTACAACTAGTGGTTTCTTTCAACCACAAACAATCTCTCTTCTTTTCTCTTTTTCCACAAAACAAATGATCCTAAATAGATTAGGATAGAAGATAGCTCAAGTGTGGAAACAAAGTGTTTTTGGAAACAAGCAACAAAGAAAAACTAATTGGGAAATTTCTTGTAGATGATAGAAAATGAAAACCAATACAATATCCCAAAAGCCTAGTTTTCTTTGATTTTCCAAAAACCCAAAACAATACAAGGATAAATCTTTTTAGCACAAAACTCTTTTTAAACTCTTTTAAAACAGTAGAGAAAGTCTGAAAATTTTGGCTCTAAAAATCTTGGCTAAAACCCCAAGAGTTGGGGTATTTATAGCCTAAAAAGAAAACTAGGCGTTAGGCTGATGTGGCAGCCTGACAGGCTACCGGTCGACCGGCTCGGTCGACCGCCAACGGTCAGAAATGTGACCGTTGGGCAAACACGGTCGACCGGCACGGTCGACCCAAACAAACAGAGAGCTCTGCTCTCAGACCTGGTCGACCGCCCGGGTCGACCGTCCCAGTGCTGCCAAACGTGCACAAATCTGTACACGTCGGTCGACCGACCCGGTCGACCGACTTCATCCCAAGTCGACTAAGTCAGTTTAGTAGTCGACTGGTTGAAGCCTGGAACTGAAAACTGGGTCAGAAAAACAGTTTAAAAATATTTTGAAAAATCTTTTAAGTCTTCTAAAAATCCACAAAACTTGTTTTAACATTTTATATTGAAACACAAACTTGTGATAAAAATTTCAAGACATATATCAATCATATCAATTCATTTTTGAGTCTTGCAAATTTTATCAAAAACAAAACTTGTATTTTATCAAACTTAGATTTTTCAACACATGAATAGGATAGTCAAATAAGTTTGTATAGGAAGTGTAAGCATGTATGTATAAGTAGAATACATCTATTATACATATAAACTATTTAAACTTATTTTGATCAATCTATTCATGAAAACAAATATCGGTTAAATTAAAACCGAAAAAACCAATATCCAAACATAAAACTTGTGTGTGTTGTGCACTTGAGCATATCAACTATACTAAGCTTTACAATTGGATCTAAAAACACTAAACTATGGATACCTAAGTCTTCTTGACGATCTTCATCTTCAAGGCGACTCGATCCACAAACACCGTGATCCATGAGCTAGGCAAGGTATGATCTTGATGCTTTGGCCCTGGAATCACCATGAAAAGCTTCTAAACTCCTTGCTGAATCTAATCATCAACTAATATCTTGGTTAATGAATCTGAAACTTAAACACCACAAGATTATTAGTAAATATAACTACATGAGTTAATCATCATCAAAACTAGGGTGGAAGGCCTTTGGGCCAACATGAGGTTGATGCTACTCCACCATCTCCAGTTGGTTCGGCATCAGAGAAGACTTCATCGGATGTGACACCCGGTGGAGATCATGTAGCCAGGGTTGATGCTGAACAGGTTGAAGACATTGATTAGAATGTCGAGTTATTTGCAGCCATTGGAACCAAGGTATAACCACACTCGTGGGTAAAGAAGTATGAATCTCAAGCTTGTAATCGCGACAAGCTCAAGTTGAAGGCCGTTGTTCTCCATGATGGTCGTGAGGAGGTTCATATGGCTCAGCCAGATAGGTTCGCTGCTGAAGATTCAGGTACAAGTGCTTGAGCTTGATGGAGCTCATTTGAATGAACTACGATTAGCTTGATCCTTTGGGCAAGGTACGTAGGCACCATAATGACACAGCCAAATTTGGTGATGCAACCCGTATGAAGTTGTTTGGGTTCTCGAGTTGTGGCCGATTGGAACTTCACGTAGAGGTGAAGTGTTGTGGCTAGTTGGACTTCATGTAGAGGTGAGGTGTTATGATCTCGATGAACAGGTTGATCTTCTGGTGAGAAGATGGTTGAGCTTGCATAGGAGGGTTGTGCATCCAGTTTGTTGAAGCCGATGATAGTGTTCGTGTAACGCCCCGGTTCCACTGATACGGGGACGTCACTGCAACGTATATACGTAGGTCAGAACTACCCTCCCGTATATACGCTAAGCATCAGTACAGGCAAGAATCAGAGTACGGAAGCAAATGGTGCATTATACATTCCAACACATGAGTACAATTACAAAGTTATCACCAGAAGTGATCCAATATTACATGAATATTACATCACTGATATGCGCAATTGCGGGAATACAAGAAAATGAACAAGTTCTGGACGGTCTGCTGGAGATCCACGCTACCGCTACGCCACTCTGATCAGCAACAGGAAGAATCCACACGCTCCTAGCTCCATAACCTGGACGTGAGGTCCAGGGGAGTCAATGACACTCCCCAGGCGAGTGGGATAGAATGCCAAGTGGCGAAGCAAGGACAAGCACAAGTGTGCATATAACAAATAATATCAAGCAGGAAGTACTCGTGTTCAGATTAGAACAGGAGACAGGAGGGTTATGATCAGGTAAGAACAGGTATAGCATAATAATCATAAAACAGGAAATTCGATATAAAGCTGATTACAAGCAAGATTGATTTTATATGCTTAGGTCACGGTCCCATGAGACTAGTACATCGAAGGAATAATCCAAACAAGGAAACCCTCATATATATACCTTGATCTCATGCCACCGTAATATAAGCGTATAGAATCAAAGTTGCAAATCATATAACAGTCAAAACAAGAATACATCTCGGAAATCATAACAATAATAACAAGGTCCATAACATGTGTAACAGGAGTCATGACAGATGGACATAACAGGTATTATATTATTATTATTACTCGTCTGACCCATATATCTAGGTATGTGTCTTGGTATATATCCCAACACACATACATCCATATATAGCTAGGCGAGGGTTGTTAACGGAAGCAGATGGAGAACTGATATCTCTTCTTATAGAGGTACGTAAAAGTAACCATGTGGGTCTTTCCCACTGCACCGGGGACCAGTGGTCCAACGGTTCCCATCACCTGGGACCGGTTTGGGCTCAAAGTCCCCCTTAAAACGTCCGCCGTATATAACATATTCCCAAGCTATAAGCAAGATATCATTCCGGCATCCATCACTTCCTCCCATACCCATACAAGTTGTAGCTTATTAACATAATTATCAGATTTCGGGAATGAGCAATAACATAACAGTAATACATAACAGTGATCAGTACATAACAGTAATCAGGTACTACATTCCCTCTATCATGATAATTATAAGAATCAAGTGTATCATGCTGGGTTTTAAGTGATAGCATGACAGGATGGTGATAACACACTAGATGTCAGGTGATATACATGTGTTAAAAGGAAACATGAAACTAACAAGTCTGAAATAATGACAAGTGGTAACATGGAAGTGACTCAAAGTCCAACGACCACGAAGGGTCGGCCACGCATGATATAAAAGCGGTAAAAGACATATAAACATGAAATAGAAATGTGAAGCGAAATACTTATCGACCGAGAACTCAAATAGAGGCGAGAGAAAGCGAGACTACTCGCATAATCAAAGAAATAGGAGGATAGCGAGAACACTCGCCTAAACCACCAGAAACGCCGAAAGATCTGAAGTCCATGGAACTCGGGACGCGCCATAAATCCACAGCAAACAGGCCGGATTAGTCGACTAGGGAGATACAGTAGTCGACTTATGAAGGGGTTAGTCGACTAGGAAAATGAGGTAGTCGACTATAGGGTTCAAGTCGACTAGGAAAAGGGAGTAGTCGACTATAGAAGACTACGTTTCAAAGAGTTAGTCGACTAGGGAAAGGGATTAGTCGACTAATGAAGGGATCAAGTCGACTGACAGAGTAAAAACAGAAAACAGAACTCTGTCAAGGAGGATGGTGGTTTTGATTTTGTGGAGAGGTTGTGTGGTGGTAGTTTTGGAAAAGGTAAAGAAGAAGGTGGAGGCTATGGTGAAGTTGTGGAGTTGGGGTGGTTTCCATGGAGATGGAGAAGGAGGAAGATGAAGGTAAAGGGTTTGGAGAAATTGTAGGGGTTGTTGTGGTGGTGGAGATGAAGGAGGAGTTGGAGATGGTTAAGGCTTTGGTGAAGTGATGAAGAGATGAATGAAATGAAATGGAGAAGGAGAGGTATTTATAGAGTTTTGGATTTGGGAAGGTGATGCAAATAAAGAAAAGAGAGGGGGCTATTTGCAAAATGGGAGGGGGTGAGGTGTTTCTCTTGGCCAATGGTGGCTTGCCATGGTGAGGGGTGAGGTGGAATGGAAGTGTGTGGAAGTTGGTGAGGTGGAGAAAATGGAAGTTTGGAGAAGCTTCTAGAAGCTTTGGAGAAAACTTAGGATGGAAGTAACTTAGGGTGGAAGTAAAAGGAAATAAAGAAAATAGAAAAAGAAAATAAAAAGGGAAGATATTTTGGTGGAGAAGCTTGTTGGAGAAGCTAAAGGAAACTTGGAGTGCAAGTAAAAGGAAACTTGGAGAAGAAGAAATGGAAGCTTCTAGAATATGGTGGAAGTTGGAATTTTGGAGGAAAAGTCAAAGTTTGTGGAGGAAGCTAAAAAAATAAAGGAAAATGAAAAAGGAAAAGAAATTAAAAAGGAAGATATTTTCTTGGTCTCAAAAAGTGAAACTGTTAAAAAAGACTGCTTCCCGAGTTTGAGTCGAGGATGCGGAAAACATTCGGAAAAATACCGAAATCGTCCCGAAATCAAGTATTTCGTAACGACTCGCAAAAATTACCAAAAATCAAGAATAATATTCTAAGACTCATGGTGAAATTCGTTTAAAGAAATAATATATAGTTTTAAAACTAAAAATCCCGGATACTGGCCGTTACCGACTCCGGTGGAATTTTCATAAAATCAATAAATCCTCAGAAAAAGAATGTAGGTAGAAAATATGATTCTAAGAAATAATGTCTAAAGAATCATTATGAAATTCTAAGCTGTTTGTAAAATAAAAATCCAGGAATCGGTCAGCGACACTGGCCGACACCGGTTTTGAAGAGATTCCATTTAATCCAGGAAAATTCCAGAAAATCATATAAAATCTAAAATATTGGAAAATAATATTTAAAACTGAAATCGGTCAAATACAAGAAGTAAATCAAAAAAATACGATCAAAAAAACTGAATACGTAACTAAGTACGTATTCGGGAATGGGGTATTACAATCCACCCACCTTACAAAAAAATTGCGTCCTCGCAATTTCGATAAGGGGTAAATTGAACACAAAGGGGACAAAGGTGGAATAGAGGCTTCATAAAACCAAAACAGGGTAAAGGATGGAAGTAAGGAATCAAAGGAAGGATAGTCAAGAAATAGATAACTCTGCACTTGCAGTTGGAATGTATAACCAAGACTCAAGCGTTCCAGTTGCAAAATTATTTCCATTAATTTTGCCATCTGGACATACTGAGGAAGTTAGAGCCTAAGCTCTGATACCAACCTGTAACGCCCCGGTTCCACTGATACGGGGACGTCACTGCAACGTATATACGTAGGTCAGAACTACCCTCCCGTATATACGCTAAGCATCAGTACAGGTAAGAATCAGAGTACGGAAGCAAATGGTGCATTATACATTCCAACACATGAGTACAATTACAAAGTTATCACCAGAAGTGATCCAATATTACATGAATATTACATCACTGATATGCGCAATTGCGGGAATACAAGAAAATGAACAAGTTCTGGACGGTCTGCTGGAGATCCACGCTACCGCTACGCCACTCTGATCAGCAACAGGAAGAATCCACACGCTCCTAGCTCCATAACCTGAACGTGAGGTCCAGGGGAGTCAATGACACTCCCCAGGCGAGTGGGATAGAATGCCAAGTGGCGAAGCAAGGACAAGCACAAGTGTGCGTATAACAAATAATATCAAGCAGGAAGTACTCGTGTTCAGATTAGAACAGGAGACAGGAGGGTTATGATCAGGTAAGAACAGGTATAGCATAATAATCATAAAACAGGAAATTCGATATAAAGCTGATTACAAGCAAGATTGATTTTATATGCTTAGGTCACGGTCCCATGAGACTAGTACATCGAAGGAATAATCCAAACAAGGAAACCCTCATATATATACCTTGATCTCATGCCACCGTAATATAAGCGTATAGAATCAAAGTTGCAAATCATATAACAGTCAAAACAAGAATACATCTCGGAAATCATAACAATAATAACAAGGTCCATAACATGTGTAACAGGAGTCATGACAGATGGACATAACAGGTATTATATTATTATTATTACTCGTCTGACCCATATATCTAGGTATGTGTCTTGGTATATATCCCAACACACATACATCCATATATAGCTAGGCGAGGGTTATTAACGGAAGCAGATGGAGAACTGATATCTCTTCTTATAGAGGTACGTAAAAGTAACCATGTGGGTCTTTCCACTGCACCGGGGACCAGTGGTCCAACGGTTCCCATCACCTGGGACCGGTTTGGGGCTCAAAGTCCCCTTTAAAACGTCCGCCGTATATAACATATTCCCAAGCTATAAGCAAGATATCATTCCGGCATCCATCACTTCCTCCCATACCCATACAAGTTGTAGCTTATTAACATAATTATCAGATTTCGGAATGAGCAATAACATAACAGTAATACATAACAGTGATCAGTACATAACAGTAATCAGGTACTACATTCCCTCTATCATGATAATTATAAGAATCAAGTGTATCATGCTGGGTTTTAAGTGATAGCATGACAGGATGGTGATAACACACTAGATGTCAGGTGATATACATGTGTTAAAAGGAAACATGAAACTAACAAGTCTGAAATAATGACAAGTGGTAACATGGAAGTGACTCAAAGTCCAACGACCACGAAGGGTCGGCCACGCATGATATAAAAGCGGTAAAAGACATATAAACATGAAATAGAAATGTGAAGCGAAATACTTATCGACCGAGAACTCAAATAGAGGCGAGAGAAAGCGAGACTACTCGCATAATCAAAGAAATAGGAGGATAGCGAGAACACTCGCCTAAACCACCAGAAACGCCGAAAGATCTGAAGTCCATGGAACTCGGGACGCGCCATAAATCCACAGCAAACAGGCCGGATTAGTCGACTAGGGAGATACAGTAGTCGACTTATGAAGGGGTTAGTCGACTAGGAAAATGAGGTAGTCGACTATAGGGTTCAAGTCGACTAGGAAAAGGGAGTAGTCGACTATAGAAGACTACGTTTCAAAGAGTTAGTCGACTAGGGAAAGGGATTAGTCGACTAATGAAGGGATCAAGTCGACTGACAGAGTAAAAACAGAAAACAGAACTCTGTCAAGGAGGATGGTGGTTTTGATTTTGTGGAGAGGTTGTGTGGTGGTAGTTTTGGAAAAGGTAAAGAAGAAGGTGGAGGCTATGGTGAAGTTGTGGAGTTGGGGTGGTTTCCATGGAGATGGAGAAGGAGGAAGATGAAGGTAAAGGGTTTGGAGAAATTGTAGGGGTTGTTGTGGTGGTGGAGATGAAGGAGGAGTTGGAGATGGTTAAGGCTTTGGTGAAGTGATGAAGAGATGAATGAAATGAAATGGAGAAGGAGAGGTATTTATAGAGTTTTGGATTTGGGAAGGTGATGCAAATAAAGAAAAGAGAGGGGGCTATTTGCAAAATGGGAGGGGGTGAGGTGTTTCTCTTGGCCAATGGTGGCTTGCCATGGTGAGGGGTGAGGTGGAATGGAAGTGTGTGGAAGTTGGTGAGGTGGAGAAAATGGAAGTTTGGAGAAGCTTCTAGAAGCTTTGGAGAAAACTTAGGATGGAAGTAACTTAGGGTGGAAGTAAAAGGAAAATAAAGAAAATAGAAAAAGAAAATAAAAAGGGAAGATATTTGGTGGAGAAGCTTGTTGGAGAAGCTAAAGGAAACTTGGAGTGCAAGTAAAAGGAAACTTGGAGAAGAAGAAATGGAAGCTTCTAGAATATGGTGGAAGTTGGAATTTTGGAGGAAAAGTCAAAGTTTGTGGAGGAAGCTAAAAAAATAAAGGAAAATGAAAAAGGAAAAGAAATTAAAAAGGAAGATATTTTCTTGGTCTCAAAAAGTGAAACTGTTAAAAAAGACTGCTTCCCGAGTTTGAGTCGAGGATGCGGAAAACATTCGGAAAAATACCGAAATCGTCCCGAAATCAAGTATTTCGTAACGACTCGCAAAAATTACCAAAAATCAAGAATAATATTCTAAGACTCATGGTGAAATTCGTTTAAAGAAATAATATATAGTTTTAAAACTAAAAATCCCGGATACTGGCCGTTACCGACTCCGGTGGAATTTTCATAAAATCAATAAATCCTCAGAAAAAGAATGTAGGTAGAAAATATGATTCTAAGAAATAATGTCTAAAGAACCATTATGAAATTCCAAGCTGTTTGTAAAATAAAAATCCAGGAATCGGTCAGCGACACTGGCCGACACCGGTTTTGAAGAGATTCCATTTAATCCAGGAAAATTCCAGAAAATCATATAAAATCTAAAATATTGGAAAATAATATTTAAAACTGAAATCGGTCAAATACAAGAAGTAAATCAAAAAAATACGATCAAAAAAACTGAATACGTAACTAAGTACGTATTCCGGGAATGGGGTATTACAGTTCGGTGTGCTCTACTCAGACTTGGTTGGACCATCAGCTGAAAACATGTAGACTAGATAGAGCTAGTCAGTTGGAGAGTCAGTGTTGGCTCATAATGGTTCTTCGTGAGGTCGTGAAGTTGTGAAGTAGGAGCCACATTCGGTGATCGGCATGTATGAAAGTTCTCCTAAGGTGAAGTGTAGAGAAGGCACGTGTGATGCATTCCAGTTGGATAGCGAGCTACAGGTTCCAAGCCGAGATAATGTGTTGATTTCGCCGAGACCATGTGTTGATTTCGTCCAGAGTGCACAAGCCGAGATCGTGTGTCGATTTCGCCGAGATCGTGTGTCGATTTTGCCAGGTGATAGACTGGAGTTCGTTAGAGATTGGCTCAGATTTGGAAAATCTTTACGGAGGTGGAGAATTATGGGAGAGAGGAGATAGAGGAGTAGAGGAAGTTAGCACAGAGATCAGAAATCAAGGTACGAGAAACGGCGCATTAAGCAGGCCAGATTGTGCTCCCGGTCGACCGCCCGGTCAGCCAGTAGAGGAGGCCGGTCGACCGGCGTCCACGAACGTGCACAGGAAGGAAGCGGTCGACCACCTGGTCAACCAACTGAAAGTAGGGCTGCTCTCAGTTGGGCGCGGTTGACCGGCACGGTCGACCGGCGGTCCACCGACAGGCGCGTTTCGACTTTCCTTTTAGGATTCGGATTCCTTTTCTAGATGGAATCAAATCCAATATGGGTTTCCTTAAATCCAAGGACTCTGTGGTTATAAAAGAGAGGCTAGAGCCCTCATGTATTGTATCCCAAAGAATTCTTAAGAATTCCCTCAAGTTTCCTCTTGTATTAGTTGTATTGATTGTTGAGTCAATAAAATCTCTCTCTCCCTTGCCCCAAGGACGTAGGCACATTGCGAACCTCGTTAAATTTGTGTGTTGATTGTTTTTCTCTATTGGTTGTTGTTCCTATTGTGTTGGTTATTTCTCTGGCTGCATCGAGTCTCCGCCAGGTGGGCAGATTCCTCAAGAGTGGTTGTTGTGTTCCCCGCCGCTGCGCACAACAGAGGAGTAGCTTCTAGAGTGGTTGAATGTCCTCAGGGTGAGGAGTAACTTCTGAAGCGGTTGAGTATCCTCAGGGAGAGAGTAGTTTTGGAGTGGTTGAGTGTCCTCTAGGCGAGGAGTAGCTTCTCGAACAGTTGAGCGTCCTCAGGGCTTGGAACAACTTCTTGTTGCTTGGACAAGTTTCATGATCCTACGCGGGTCAGATTTTAACCACTACAATGATAGACTGTGTGAATTGTTATCTAAATAAAATAGTGTATCTAGTAATTGCAAACCAAATTTGGCAGTCAGTAGAAGCAAATCGCAGTCCGAGAGAAGTTACACCAAATCTAAAATTCAATATATATCAAGATTTAGACTACTTTCAGACAAGCAAGATTGAAATATACAAGCATTGCTCTTAAAGAAAATTAAAGAAACATAGAAATAAATATATTAGCTGAAATGTCCAATAAATTTATTAGAAGAAAGTTGAACAAACATTAAATAAGATAGGACAAGAAATTTAAGCCCAAAATTAACCTAATGGAAACAAAAACAAGAATCACTAATCAAATGCCCATGGGTTCTCCCTCATAATCGCTTCCTATTTTTTGGGTGTGAATTCATTCTTGATGTTGAAAGTCTTGCAGATCTCCTCTGGAATTTTATCTCTGTTCATGTCAGCAACGGTCTGGCACGTCAAGTCCTAACAGACCTTTGATGTCGAGATAATTTGCTACGAGGATGAGGATGAGATCATGGATAATCGACGTTCATGAATTCCGCATCCCAAGACTTGATCATCACCCGAGTTAGACTTGGAGTCGACCTGCTTCTTGCCATGCTCGATGACTTTGTAAACGATTTTGGCCGTCATGTAGGAAGCAGAATCCCACCGTCAGTGCAGTCATCCTCAATCATGTGGGGAATGGTCTGAGACTCATTGGCCACCGCTTCTTCAACCTCAAACTCCTTCTGTCTGAATTCTTGAACCTTGTCATCTTCCCCTAGGTGACAACAACCATCCATCAATCAATTAATAAAACTCTATAATAAGAATAAGTTAGAGATAAGAGGTATGGGGTGCCCCTATATTTGACGAGGACACCACTCCATTTGCTAGTAAATATTATGCTTTAATTTATTTGAATTCAATTATTTTCTTTTATTTGAGAATTTATTATCACATCAATTATGTTTTGAGGCTAGACTTTTGTAAAACAGATAAATAGGCCTCAAGCCCTCTTATATTGAAATATTGAATGAATAAATAAAAATTTTCAGTTAATTTCTTGAGATCTGAAATCTTGAGGTTGGCGTAAGTGGTGTGAAGCCCAACCATGTGTAAGGAGTGAGAAGCCCAAAATCTACCTAGTTTTTCTCATTTCTTTTTTGAATCCTTAGTTTTCTCTTTCTATATTTTTTTTCCCAAAACTATAGTTTCCTTTTCTATTAAATTGAAAGTGATTTTGATCCACCATATATTATATCAATGTTGGTACCAGACCTTTGGTTCTCAATCTCCTTCAATTTTTTCTTAGATCCATTCCTAAACAAAATCCAAAAACCCTAGTTCTTTCTTTTCCAATGCCCTAGCCCATCTCTCCA
This sequence comes from Agave tequilana, assembly GCA_038442645.1. Taxonomy (NCBI): domain Eukaryota; kingdom Viridiplantae; phylum Streptophyta; class Magnoliopsida; order Asparagales; family Asparagaceae; genus Agave; species Agave tequilana. The sequence continues at coordinate 9,719 of JAVJIF010027245.1, read as the reverse complement.
AACCCTAGTTCGCTTGGAAAAAAAAAAAACCTTGATCTAAAACCCTAGATCTAAACCTTGATCTAAAACCCTAGATCTAATTTCAAAAAAAGTTGCAGCAAAATTCTAGTCAAAGGCCCCTAAAATCCATCCAAAATCTTAATTCTTCCTATTCTTCCTCTTCCTCCTCATTGCACTCTAAGAATCTTAACCCGGGTTCCAGCCTCTGGCGGCCTCACCTCCACTCTTCTTTGTCCTCGCCGGCGACAAGCAACCCCATCTCCAGCGCCTCCCCCCGACACCCACAATAGCCCTCTCGACCCGCCATTCACTTCTTCCATTTGCGTCGCTCTCTTCCTCTACGCCACGTAGGTGCTCTCTCGACCTCTCTACACTTTCACTAGAGATCTCTCCGATCAAGATCGTGACTAACTGAGATCGTGATCTCAATTGCTCAAGCGTCGCTTGCATGACTTCTCGACTGCAACACATGGCCTACGTTTTTCCCCTTTTTTGATAAGCGCATGGGAGATGAAGGCCCCAACACCAATCTATTATGGTTCGTTCGTTACTGCATGCGCTTCGAAACTTTACGCTTCGAAAGGTTTGCAAATGACAATATCATTTGTATTTTCAGAATTGATTTCATTAAAAGCTTATTAATGAAACGTGGGGGACCTTTTAGGTTCATTGTTTACTCAAAAAAAAAAAAAATTAATGTGGTTGGTCACCTAGAAGAAAACTAATTTAATATCAAAGGTGGACCGATGGCCCACACATCAGATATTAAACTGATAAGAACAGATGTTGCCCTTGATCTTAGCGAAAAAAAGGGAAAGGTATGCTTTGCATAGTCGCACGAAGACTGCCTGTATTCCCGTGACTAATCTTCCATTCAATAACACTGGCGATGGGGGACTAGAAACCTATGTGTTAAAGCGATTGTACAACAGCTAATAATTTCCTAAAACAACATTCTAGTTGTAGTATAGCGGTGAATATTCTCACAGTCACGCGGGTGACCCAGGTTCGATACTCGGCTATGGTGCATGGTTCATAGTCGCGGTCATGATCGTTGACTCGGCGGGCACTGAGACAGATCAGTCTCGGCCTCAAAAAATTCTGAAAAAATCACGACAAATCTTAAAAAAAATGTAGACATCTACAGTCATATATCACATGTCCAAAATATATCATTTAGCACACTAAATATAAAACGAAAGCATAAATACACGCGTCGTCGGTATAAGCATATTAAAATACATGTACAATATAGTAAATTACACAAACTACATTCATAAATACATGCTAATGTAGTTATTTTCACATTGAATTGCGATGAGGCACAAAATTATTATCATAATGTCGAGTCGACCGAGTGAACTCCGATTCTCTGCCGAGTCGGCGTCCTCTGAGTTGAGTCGACCGACTCGTGACTCAGACTCGTCTCGGAGTGGGCCGAGCCGACTCGTCTCCGACTCGGGCGAGTCTTTGAACCGTGCTATGGTGTCTCTTTTCATAGTCCCAATTTTTCTTGGAAGTTCTCTCTTTTTTTAGCTCATTCAAAATTATGTTTACTTCCAAATGTTTTATTGGTTTCTTTTTTTCTTTTTTGGGGTTTTGGGTTTTTTTTGTTTTTTTTGGCGGGTGCTGGGCTTTACTCTTATGGTTTATGATTGCTTTAATAGGAATTTTTTTTCGAATTATCTTTACTTTGTGGCCCCTTTTAAGGTAGCGTACAATTGACGGAGATCAAATAATCAGGCTATGTAGTTCTTTGTCATTCGTTTGCTTGAAAGCAACAATATCATGGAGCCATCAAGTTAATTATCTAGGTCCTTGAACAAGACATGCAACTGTCTATATATGATGGTATTTCAGCTTGATGATATACCTAGGTTTTGAAATAAGCACTTGGACCGTGACAGATGCATGATATTTTTTTTGTCGTGTGGGCATAACCGTAATAAAAATTTCCTTGTAATATGACAGCAGAGAGAAAATAAAAATAAATATTGCACCCAATAGGACTTGAACTTGTAACCTCTAATAACATAGGTTTATAAGTTAAAGGTAGAGTTGAAAAGAGTCTTTATACTGGTAAAAATAATATAAAAAGTAGAGACTATATACAAAAAAGTTATAAATTTTATGTAATTTATCCGATTCAGTTCGCCGGTTCGAACCGAAATAGTGGTCGGCTCTAATTCCATCCCTCGTGGCATATAGACCCCTAAGGGCTTATTTGGGAAATAGAAAAGCAGCTGGAAAACTGATAATGGGTGTCAACGCTTTTTTCTTGGTTTTCTGATATTTTGCAAACAAACAGGATTTGCTGGTGGCCTGTAAAACTGACAGTGGGGCTCACTGTAAAACAGGCCCTAAAAGAAAGAGAATTGAGATTTTTCAATTTCTGTTCATGTTTGGAACCGAAATTAAAATCGAAATTTCTGTATCAACATCCCATCACCCAATTTTCACTGGGAAGTTTTTTAGAAAGACCCATGAACAATGGGTTTCTCACTGTTTTCACGGCTCAAAGCTCGAAAACCTCTGGCTCACAAAAAATGGCACTGTTTGTAAGGGCCCACGCAATGATTATAGATTTCACTAATAACCGAACCAGACGCGATTTGTGAAAATGATGACGTGACTCTACTGTGTCAGCTGCTACAGTTCAATTCCTTGAGCTATTTTCATCAAAACAAACAAGCCCTTAAAGAAAATAGTAATTGTGTTAAATTGTTTATATAGATGTGTAGAAGGTTATTAGGTCAGAACCTTGCAGAATTCTTGAATGTGCATAACATATTTCGTTGTGTGAATGAATTTAGAGCAATAGTAAAGATGGGGGTTCGTTGAATGGACTTAATTGATATGGTGAAGAGAATTTTGACATGAATTTATTATTAATATCCTAAATTAAGAGCAAAAACATGAGAAGTTATATATGAGAATTTATCAAGGGTGAAAACAAAAATCAGAGGACTAATATAAAGAAACGGTTGAATAAGCTACAACAAAGGGATGAATAAATGATTAAGGGGATATTGCATGAATAAAGATGTGAAGACCAAATTTAAAATTTGTTGATTTATTCATTGTTAATATTGATAATTACTATTATAAAATATAAAGTTAATTATTGTAGATAGAAATGATTATATAATGATATTATAGTTTGGTTACATAAAGACCGGTTACTATTGATTTTCCGGATGACTTTGAATTTGCATTTAATCACTTGAAAGGTCATATTCAGACTGCATGTTGATGCAACAAGAAGTAAACATGATGCTATAGTTAACATTTTTTTGTAAATTATGAAGTTTGGAGATTTCATAGTGAAAGAGGGGTTGGCCCTTCGCGTGAAGGAGATAGTCCTTCCCGTTGTGGGTTATCCATCATAACTGATGGACGATCTGAAGCAGGAGAGAGGAAAAAAAAACAAAAATGAAGAAATAATGAGTTTTTTTCTTCTTCTCTTTACTGCTCTGAGCCGTCTATGAGCAGTGATGGACGGTCCACAGCGCGAAGGACCGTGACGGTCCTTCGGTCACGGTCCTTCGTGCCAAGGAGCCAACTCGAGCCCAAGATAAGATGCTCTGAAAGGGAAGACATAGTTAGTTGCCAAAGTACTTTTTGGGGTAATGTGGAAATTTTGGTAGATGATGATATCGGTGATTTTTAATCCTTCTAAATAAACAGGTCCTTATTGCTCATAATTTTGAACACAATTATGAGAAATAAATGAAGGATGTGAATGTTCCTATCTACCCAAAAATAATAATGTTCCATACCCTAGAAATTAAATATTGAGTTGATTTTGGAATCACCACATCCTTCATCTATTTCTTTTAATTGTTTGCTTTTGGTCTGGTTCAAAATTATGGGAACCTGCCTTCAGAAGGACATGCACATTAGAGAGATTAGAATCACCACATCCTTCATCTATTTCTTGTAATTGTTTTTTTTTTTTTTTTTTTTTGCCTCTATAGAAAATGAGATTTCAATCAGTTAATGACATCCAACTCTTATCAGTGACGTTGTCAAACTCCATCTGACTGCTCCAATATTTGCATAAAGAAAACCTAAATATCATAACAACATTGCATGATAATTATTATATAATAATATAATATTTTATTCATAATAATATTATTTATATTAATAATCTGAGATACTAGATGCTCACATGATCCTTAGGGGCTTTGTAGACCTGCAGTACCGGTAGGAGTTCTAAAACATTAAAGATGACAGAGTTTTCAAACTCAATTTGGAAATTGACACAGGTGTTTGGAGCAGAGAACAGGACGATCGACCCGCTCATGCATAGCAGCAAAAGAAGCAGACTGCTCGGTGGACCGCTCGGTCGACCGACCAACATAGAAGCAGCGCAAGCAAAATTGGCGTAGCAATCGAACGCATGTGGCACACAAGTCTGTTTGTCAGTCGTCGATTCGCCAGAGAGCAAAATTTTGAGATGGTACAACTAGCTGTCGACCGCTTGGTCGACCGCAAGTTGAGTCTACCAGTTTTTAAATTGGATTCTGACTTCAATTTTGATTTGATTTCAGAGATTTGGTTTCTTTTTTTTTTTCGTGAATTCTCTGACTATATATTGAGGGGTGTTGTACCCTTATTTGGAAGCTGTATGGTGATTTAATTAATAAAATCTCCCTGCCTTCTGCCTCAAGCATGTAGGCAAATTGACGAATCTCGTTAAATCTTATGTTTTCACTTTGTTCTCTGTTCGTGTGTGTGTGTGTGTGTGATTTTTCTCGACAACTCTGATAGTTGTCTCTGCACCTCTGGAGGACACAACAAATGGTATCAGAGCTTCCAGATTCGCTAGGATCGGTCAGTATATCGTCTTCGAAAATCAATTCTAAGGTTTCGTTTGGAGGTAAAGTTTCGACCTTTATCTATTTGGATCTATTTTCACTGATTTGTTTTCGTAGTTGGTGGTTGATTTTTCTGGAGAATATGGCTGAAGTCAATCAATCAATGATGAAAACAGTTAATATTCACTAATCAAAGATGTGGTGAAGTTCGATGACGCGAACAACTTCGGTATATGGAGATGTGAGGTGATGGATGCACTGACCACATCAAACTTGGAAGACTCTCTTATATGACAAGAAACTAGAGGAGAACTCGGAGAAAGATTGAGATAAGATGAACTGAATGGCGTGTAGTATTTATCAGATCTTATTTGACACAGAATCTGAAGTATCATGTGATGACAGAAACTTCTGCAAGAAAGATTTGGGAGATCCAGAGAGCAAGTATTTGACAAAGAGAATCGAAAACTGCTTACATCTCAAGAAAAGGCTTTACTGTTTCCAGTTGAAGAAGGGGATCCCATCGGTGAACACATGAACAGCTATATAAAGTGTTGTTGGCCTAAAGGCCATTACTCTAGTTTTGATGATGATTAACTCATTTAGTTATAGTACTAATGATCTTGTGTTATATAGTTTCAGTTATTGATCAAGATATTAGTAGGTGTCTAGCTTCAACAAAGGATTGGAGCTAACACATATGGATTCAAGAGCTCGCGCGTCAAGATCGCATCTAGCACTCGGTTGAAGTCAAGTTCTTTGATCGCGTTTGGATCGAGTCGGCTTAGAGAAGGAGTTCTATAAGAAAACTTCGGTTTGTTTAGTTTGAATTTGTTGTTAGATTTGTGTAAAGATAGACAGTATTGAAATGCTCAAGTTCACACACACAAAAGTTCAAATGTTTGGTTTCGGTTTAACTGGTTTTGGATGTTAAAATACATATACATGATTTCATGAATAAATAGAATCAAAACAAATTTATATGATTTAATGTATATTAGATTTCATCTACATACATATATGCTTCATATATTTAGAAAAACTTATTTTGATTATTCTATTCATGTGTTTAGAGTTTTCTAATTAACAAAACCTATTTTGGATTTTATGTCAAAAATGTTGGCCCAAAGGGCCAACCATAGTTTTGATGATGATTAACTCATGTAGTTATGTTTACTAATATTCTTGTGTTGTTTAAGTTACAGATCATTAACCAAGATATTAGTTGGTGATTAGCTTCAACAAAGGTTTTAGAAGCTTTTCATGGTGATTCCAGGGCCAAAACTTCATGATCACACATTGCCTAACCCATGGATGAAGTTTTGGAGCAAGTCAACTTGAAGATGAAGATCATCAAGAAGACTTAGGTATCCATAGTTTAAATAGTGTGTTTAGATCCATTTGTAAAGCTTAGTATAGTTGATATGCTCAAGTGCACACAAACACACACGTTTCATGTTTGGATTTGGTTTCATGAATAGTAGATCAAAACAAGTTTACTTTATTTTTATGTATATTAGATATGTTCTAGATATACATACATGCTTTAAACTTGCTAGACAAACTTATTTTGACTTTCCTATTCATGTATTGAAAAATCAAGTTTGATAAAAATACAAGTGTTGGTTTGATAAAATTTGCATGACTCAAAAATAAATTGATATGATTGATATATGTCTTGAAATTTTTATCACTTGTTTGTATCTCAACATAAAATGTTAAAAACAAGTTTTGTGGATTTTTAGAAGACTTAAAAGATTTTTCAAATATTTTTAAACTGTTTTTCTGACTCAGATTTCTGTTCCAGGCTTCAATCGCGACTAAGTCCACTGACCTAGTCGACTTGGCTGAAGTCGGTCAACGGGCCGGTCGACCGACGTGCACAAATCTGTGCACGTTTGGAGACACTGGGACGGTCGACCGTCCGGGTCGACGGGTCTGAGAGCAGTGCTCTCTGTTTGTTTCGGTCGACCGGGCCGGTCGACCGTGGTTGCCCAACGGTCACATTTCTGACCGTTGGAGGTCGACCGGGCCGGTCGACCGTGGTTGCCCAACGTCACATTTCTGACCGTTGGAGGTCGACCTGGCCGGTCGACCGCAGCCTGTCAGGCTGCACATCAGCCTAACGGCTAGTTTTCTGATGGGGCTATAAATACCCCATTTGTTTGAGGTTTTCACCAAGATTTCTAGAGCTAAAAATTCCTGACTTCTTCAGTGTTTTAAACAAGTTTTGAAAAGAGTTTTTGTGCTAAAAAGATTTCATCTTTATTGTTTTTGGGTTTTTAGAAAATCAAAGAAAACTAGGGTTTTGGGAGATTGTATGATTTTCATTTTCTATCATTTACAAGAGATTTTCCTAGTAGTTTTTCTTTGTTGCTTGTTTCCAAAAACACCTAGTTTCCCACTTGAGCTATCTTCTATCCTAATCTATTAGGATCATTTGTTTGTGAGAAAAAGAGAAAAAGAAAGAGAGTTTGAGTTTGTGGTCTTTGGAACCACTGTTGTAAACACCCTTATTCTTTGTGTATCCCTCTTAGGTAGAGGTGATCGGGTGATTGGTTTGCTTCCTCTATTGTGAGGTGGAGATTGGTTGTTACCCTCTTCGGTAGAGGTGTTGTGGTTGTATTGGCTACGGACCTACCCCTCGGTTGTGAGGTAGAGGAGTTTGGTACACCTAGAGTTGTAACAAATCCTCTTCGGTAGAGGTTCCTTGGTGGGAGATAGTGGATTGGAAATCCACATGGTGGTGTAGGCGGGGATGTAGAGCTAGGGGCTCGAACCTCGAAACATATCCTTGTGTTGTGTTTGATCAATATCTCTCAACTCTCTCTCTCTCTCTTTATTTTGTGCAAAGCATCATACTTCATTCATATCATATTTGCTTGTGTTGAGCATAATTCATATTGCCATATCATATCTATTTGCTTGTGTTGCCTTGCATCTTTTATATTGTTCATCCTTATATGCTTGGCTTGCTTGTGTGTGTGCCTAACTTATACTTAACCAACAAGAGCTTCACATAGCACCTCAACCCATTCAAGGAGAATCAAGAGGAGTTAGTCCAGAGCCCTTCACGGAGATTCGGCTACACTTGTTGTGTGTATTAAGTTTGTGCAAGATTTGCATTAGCTTCCGCATTTAGCGCACTTAGTTCCTAGATTAGCACTTACACCTATTCACCCCCTCTAGGTGTTTTTCAATTGATCAGAGCTAGTGCTCCTGATATTAGGCTTAACATCTTAGGAGTGAGATCCATTTGTTGCTAATCTATTGTTTGCATTTACTTGTTTGCACACATATAGTTTGGACCCATGGCCTTCAGGACCCCTCCTATGTTTGACATTTCTAGACTTGAGATTTGGAAGGTATGATGAGTAGCTATTTGAAGACCCTAGGTTGCATGTCTTTCTTGCGGCCACCAAGAAATGCTATCTGGAGATCGCAAGCATATAGGGGCCAATGCATTAGCCCTTGAGGCTATTAGAAGCACATTATCTAAAGATTATCTTTTACGTGTTTCTAACATTGATTCCTCCTTTGCAGTGTGGAATTTGTTGACAACCACCAACACCTCCAAGCTTCAAGTGCAAATCCAAGAAGAGGAATCTAGTGGAGAGTCCGACTCTCAATGCTTAATGGTCCAAGGAAATGACTCCTTGAGGTACAATCGGAAACCCACTTAGATAGTGATGATTGTTCTAGTTCTTCATGTGATAATTATGATGCCCGCTTGAATGAAGACTTTCAATTGTTTGTGAAAGTTAATAGAAAAATATAAAATTTTGAAAAGAAAAGTCTAGGACTTGAAAATGAAAAATAAGAGTTTGCATTCTAGACTTAACAATGTTTTGAAGAGAAGGTTGAGGTCTATAATGAAAGGGATTCATTGAGATCTCAATTAGAACTTGCACTAAAAGAAATGATTTTTAAAATCTAAAAATGATTGCCATGCTATTTTAAAGAAGAATGAAAACTTGTCTTCTAAAGTAGATTTTATTTTAAAGAGAATGTTACTTTGAAAAATAAAATAATTTCTATTTCAAATGATTTAGATGTATGCTTTAAGAAAAAATGTTTGCAAAATAAGATGGATGCACAGTTTGTCATGCTAGTGTAGCTTCTTCATCTAGTCTACCTAATGCAGTACCTCTTCTTCTAAGATTAATGATGATATTTGTATGTAAAGAAGAGAGTAGATTGTTTGGGCTCCACTATGAGCCAATGTGCCATGAACCACTCACGGTGGAAACCTGGTTCGAAAGAAATAAGTCCATCCTTTATGCATGCATACCCTCCACGGCATACACATGCTCCACACGGACACCCCATCACAAGTATGCTCATGTGTACACATGTACACATTGTGGACGTAAGGGCCACCTTACTAAATTTTGCTATGTACATACTCCTAATTAGCAAAGAAATTTTGTTTGGGTTAGAAATGAGACTAACCCCCATGGACCCAAAAAGATATGGGTACAAAGACACCCCTCCTTTATTTGATGTAGGTGTGGGCTCCACATGACGTGAGAGTGATGACACCTGGAGTGGATGCGTTCCGGACTTAAAAGGAAATCAATTGGATGCATCACTTTCAAGGGAAGGTTGGTGGAGGGACACCTTTGTTTGGAGAACTAGAGCGGTGCCTCATTGATTTGGTATCGAATCTCTAACTCCTTATTTATTGTTTACATGCTTCCATATTAATCTTTCATAGCAGTTTCATGTTTAGTGATTAGTATGAAAATGCCATGCTTATTAGACTTGTGATATACATGTTAGTCATTTTGAGACACCCATGTTTAATAGATAAGTTTTTTTGTGTTCTCACTATTTGGTTGATATTGCGTATATCATATTTCTAATAACATGTAGATATTCATAATAATCATGTTT